>VMDO01020570.1:0-31751 GCA_007922755.1 Pedetes capensis
GACCTAAAGGCAAACATTATATATTATAAAGAAGATTGTTAGATAATGATAAATGATGCCATTCATCAGGATAATATAACTATTTCAAACACTTAAAAACTTAAAAATAGCTCATAATGGATAAACATAGATACAAATACTATGAGAAATTGTCAAATTTACCATCACACAGAGATTTCTTTTTTGTGTGGTTTCATTTTTTTAAAAGAGAGAGAAAATACTGTACATAGCAAAAAATAAGTAGAAGACACCTCAAAAATAATAGTTGAAGTCTTTAGGATTCATTTTTCAATTAGATGTCTAACAGATTGTGCAACACATAACAGGACTGGAGAACTCTTCAGTTTTCCCTTATCTAGAACCTGATCCTACCTTGGTCCATACCTGAGAGGCAACTGCAAAGTCCAATTGCTCAAGCGAAGACCATTATTTTCATTTTTAAAAAGAATGTTAACAAATATTTGACCCTGTACCTACAATACATCAAAAATCAGAACTGGTAAATACAAGTCTCTTCTAAAGTAAAAAGTTCTAATACTTTGAAAAAACTGTTTTTAGTAAGCAATAAATAAATAAAAATAATAATAAATAAGCAATAAAGATAGACAAAATCTAATAGAACAACTACAAGATAATAACCTTTGTCTATGTTGCTGTTATTAGGTGCCCTTGAGTCGGTATCTAACTTATAACGACGCTACATACAGCAGGTGAAACAGTATTGTTACTGCTTCTTTGCTATTCATAGGGCTTTCAGTGGTGGATTGATTTTTGGGAGAGGGCTGCCGAATCCTTCTCCCAAGCCTACAGTACCTGATGTTCCCAGGCGGTCTCTCATCCAAGTACTAACCAGGCCCGGTCCTGCTTAGCTTCTGAGATCTGATGGGATCAGATGCCACAGTGCTATGGTTGCAGGCAATCTTTGCATATAGTTTTTTCATATAAACAAAAGCATGATATTTCTCTTTTTGAGATTGAGTTGCTTCACTTAAGATGATCTCTAAATCCATCCATTTAGCTGCAGACTCTGTAATTTCATTCTTCTTTAAGGTTGCATGGTATTCCATGGAATGGATATATATATATATATATATATATATATATATATATATATAGAGAGAGAGAGAGAGAGAGAGAGAGAGATACATATACATATACATATATATACATATATAGATATATATACATATACATATATACATGTATGTATACATACATACATATATATATCCATACACACAGATACAAACACACACACACACACACACACACCACATTTTTCTAATCCCTTCTTCTGTTGAAGAACATATAGACTGATTCCATATCCTTGGGATTGTGAACAGTGCAGCAATAACATGGAAGTGCAAGTGTCTCTATGGTATAAAAACTTAGTTTCCTTAGGGTATATAAAAAAAGTGGAATTGCAAGATCAATTGATAGTTTAATTTTTAATTTTTCAAGAAACTTGTATACTGCTTTCCATAGTGGTTACACTAGTTTACACTCCCACTAGAAGTATAAAAGAGTACCTTTTTCCCATATCCTGCATGTACTTGTTCTTTGTTTTGTTGATGTTAGCAATTTTAACAGGAGTAAGGTGAAATCTGAGTGTAGTTTTGATTTACATTTCTTTAACAGCTAAGGAAATTGAACATATTTCATATGTTTTTGGTTATTTTGTATTTCTTCTTTTAAAAATTGTTAAACTCTTTTGCCCATTTATTAATTAGACTATTCATTTTATGATGTTTAATTTTTCAAATTCTTTGCATATCTTCAATATTAAACCTCTGTTGGATGGATATATTGCAAAGATTTTCTCCCATTCTGTAGGTTTAATCTTTGCTCTATTATTTGTATTCTTTGCAGTGCATCAGCTTTTCAATTTTATATAATCCCAGTAATGAATTCTTGAAATTACATTAAGAAAGAACTTGCCTACAGTCATATGTTGAAGTGTTCCACCTACTTGCTCTTCTAGTAATTTCAGAGTGACTGGTTTTAGATTGAGATCTCTGATCCATTTTGAATTGATTTTAGTCCAAGCTGAAAAATGTGGGTCAATTTTCATTCTCTTACATGTGAAGATCCAGTTTACACAACACCATTTTTAGTGTGGTCTCTTGCCATACAGATTTGTATCCTAAGAGCATGTTGCTTGTTGTTAGGTGCTGTGGAATCAGGTCCAACTCATAGCGACCCTCATAGAGTTTTCAAGGGCTGATTGTTTCAGGATTGCCTTGGGAGTAGATTGCCAGGTTCTTCTCCCATTTTTACGGTGCTGGGGATTAAACTCAGGCCTAAGAGAGTGTGGAGTAGCACTCTACCAAGTGATCTAAGCCCCTCCCCTTCCAGGATCTATACTATGTAGCCTAGGTATGTCATATGCTATACTAGCTAGGCTTGTATTTGTGCACTCTAGAACATGTGAGCAAAGATGAGATCACCTTAGGACACATTTCTCAGTGTGGGTCCCTGTCATTAAGCAATGCATGACTGTCTTTATATTTCTCACCATAACTTACTGAGAAAAAGTAAAAATTTTAAATCTGACCACAGTTGTTGGCATTATCACATTTAATTGGAAAGTGACAAAGACCTATTTTCACTAGTACACATTCCCTGGTATGGATCTAGACATACAGTATAGAACTCTTGCCTGCTGTATGCCCAGGTCAGGTGACAGAATAACCTCCTCCATAACTGTTCCTGCCCAGCCACTCTACATAGGCTCATTCATCCCTTGAAATCTAGTCTCATGTCTTTATTTTCTTCTGCAATTACTGACACTAATTTTTGAAATTTTATTATTAGCATACATTAATTGTACCAAATAATAAGTTTCATTATGACATTTTCATACATGTTTGTAATGTACTGCTTCACCTTCTCTTGACCATCCCCCTCACTGAACCCTTTTCCTTCCCAAAGAATCCTTCTTCTACTTTCATGTCTTTTCTTTCTTTAAAATGCAGGTTCTACATGTGAGAGAAAACATGTGGTATTTGCAAGTCCCACATCATATAAAGTGCGGAAAACATCAGGCTCTGCCTCACTGGGGTTGAGGTGTGGATTATGGGACATTATGCATGTGAAGTCTTAGGCTGAATGGAAAGCACATGCCATTGTTCAAAGTCAGCAATCCTGTTTAATTACTAGCTCTGTCTTCTTTGAATAGTTCTTTGAGGACAAGGATAGTGCCACATGGGCAACTATGTCCTTGGTAGGAGTTCTGCAAGTATGTGAGTTGAGAATGCTTATTTCCATTTACTGTCTTAAAAAGTGCAGTCACTTTAAGAACTCACATAACCCCCATGGAGGAACTCCATACAAGGCCTCCATTGACTGGGAAGGGCCCTGGCAGCTGGGGTGTTCCTCTTTGCACTGTGGAGCTCAGCTGAAAAGCATAGCTTTCTCTTCACTGGAGACTTGGTATAAAAGGGTTTTTTAAGGAAGACTGAAATTAAGTGAAATCTAACATATATCAAGGGACCATTACCATGAAGGATAATAAAGGTAAAGCAAGTAAGAGAACTATGTTGAATATAGCCTTGTCTTTCTCATAAAGTACTTGACTTTTGTTTTTTTTTTTTTTTTTGTCTGAGATATATTCTAAAGGGAATAAACCTCTCTGGCCTCTATCAACTTCCTAAACAAGTGTCTCATTTTAGAGTAAAAACAGGACTTTTCTTAAGAAACATAAAATGTCAGACATTAACAGGGTTTTTATTATTTATTTTCTGAGCTCCATTATAGTTGATGCTGTCTCATTTTTTCCATTATAAATCCCTTCTTCTCAAGGGGCTGTAATTCTCTCAATAAAAAGAGTGGCTTCAGGCAAACACTTGAAGAATTTGCTCCCTGTTTAAGAGGACTTTTGTTTTTCCAGGTCTTGAAAATAAAAATCCATTAAATTCTTTTAAAATTACAGGGATGTTAAGGTGAAAGAAAAGACCTGCTTTCATATGTGTGTTATTACTTACCTGGACTCTGAATTTTTTAAAAGTAGATATTTTCTTTCTGCTTGTCTAGCAGCCCTTGTACTATTTGAGATGATTCAATATCACTCATCTGCACTGGGGCAACTGGCATCCCTAGAGATACTTGCTGGAGATGGCTTTGTGGTTGCACTAGGCTGTTTCTTCCTGATGAGCAATCTACTGTGTTCCAGGAGAGCCTAGTCAGTTCAGTATGCAGTGATGGTAGTTAAAATAAATAAATATCTACCAATATGGATAAAATTTAAAAACAAAATAGCACAAAAAGCAAGTTATAGAAGTATATGATAGTATGTAAATGTATGTGTGTGTGTGTGTGTGTGTGTGTGTGTGTGTGTGTGTGTGTATAAAATCATGACATTTACATATGACTTAAAACATGAATAAAGACTGTAGTTATAATTTTGGGTCACATGAATTAGTAACATAATAAGCATTTATTTATAATAAAAAATTTGAAAATATGGTAATTATTAACATTGAATTATGATAAAGATTATCTACAGGGAATGATGAAGAATGAGGTCAACATGATAGAAACTATTTCTATCTGTAACCCATTGTGTCTCAAAAATAAAGGTTTGTTGAAGAGTATGGGATAGTGTTAAGATCTGATAAAGCTGAATAGTGTAAATGTGGAAAGAGAGAATTTTTGTAGGCTTCCTATCCCTCAGCTCTCATTTATTCAGATTTATTCATAATGTACTCTCTTCTTAGGAGTCCAGTTTTGTATAACCTACATACCTGTGACTCTGGTTTAATTTTAAATCATTTAGAAATTCTCCATTTATGCTATATCAAATTGCAAATAGTAAATGAATTAGGACTTGTTGAGTTGTCACGAACTAACTCTTAGTCAATGAGTGATGGAGCTAGAAAGACCTACTCTCTATTTTCAAAAATGTGAAGAGACAGAGTGAGAATATATTCAGGTATTGACCACCAAATTAGACAACAAATATGTGCAAAGAAATGAAACTGATGCTTTCTTTTGTTCTCTAAGTTCATCACACTTTTCACAAAGTGCCATACACATTTGTCAACAAAAATCCTTGACTAAATGATGAGAGAAGACCATTTTGAGAGACAAAGTCTTGGGCAGTGGGAAGGTAAAATGTTAGAAGAAAAAGAACCTGAGTCAGACATGAGGTCAGAGAATTAGAAAAAGAGGCTGCCCCAATTCAACATACAAATCTCAAAAGTCATGAAATGGAACTGTGGACTGAGGCTTATGGTATTTTGGGGAAATCCAAAAGGAAGATGGGAGGAAGACATTCTCTAATACTAGTCAGCTCTTCATTCTCACCACTCATTTAGCCCTGAATTAACCATTAAGCCAAATAAACAGATACACTAAGGGATAGGGGATAGTTAAACTTCCTTTGATCCAACCTACTATACTTACGACTTTTGCTGTGTCCTTTGACTTTAGTATAACTTTTTGGTTCTGTGTTATCTGTAGTGTTTTACTTTAATTTGCAAAATTAAATATTTTCTTTTGGTAAAGTTTAAAAGTTTGGTTTGAAGAGGTCAGATACCCCCAACGCTCCTTTTTATTTTTTTTATCTCAGGGCTTGAAGATTTTGCTCCCATACAGTGTAAACACAGTGAGCTGTAAAGGATCCCTAAGCTCATTATTTTAAGCAATGGAAAGTCTCAGAAGGTACCATTGCTGGACTGTGCTGAGGGCATCTGTTGGCTTGCATGTGGCCTTGTTGTTGTTGTTGTTGTTAGGTGCCCTCGAGTCGGTATCCGACTCATAGAGACTCTCATAGGGTTTTCAATGGCTGTTTCAGGATTACCTTGGGAATGGACTGCCAGGCCCTTCTATTTTTGTGGTGCTGGGAATTGAACTCGGGACCTCAGAGACTGCAGTGCAGCGCTCTACCAACTGGGCTAAATCCCAGCCCCCATGTGGCCTTGTACTTATTCATTAATTCATCTCCTGTGTTTTGAAAATCTCCCAGGTGCCAAGTACTGTGCTGACCCTGGGAATCCATGATGAAAAGGATTCAATTCTAGTCCATTGCAAATGTGTAATACTTAATGGGCTAGGCTAAGAAACTAAGAAGCAATCACAATGTAATGGGTTCCATTATATGATATTTAGTGTAAGCAATGCTGTCCATCAGGAATTAGACTATGTGTGGTAGTGACATTAGTCCAAATCTCTTCTTTTCACCGGACAGAGTCACTTTTACAGCAACTCAGAAAGTGAAACCTAAATTTTTTGACTGAGGAAAAGCAAAACCTAAACTGCACACACTAGTCCACAATTATTTACAAACATGTACATTTCTACTTTTCTATTTGGAGCAGCAATTCTCAAGCCATAATTATCTAATTCCACCATCTATTGTATGTATGCATCCTCCTTGCAACCAAAGGTAATTATTTCTGAGTACATGAACCTAAAATTTCGATTAGGGTGCCCTCAAACCACTGTGGAAGTGCTGAAACCACAAGATGAGAAAGAATGAGTATAGCACCAGTGTGGGTTGCATAGTATAAACATCTGCATCTAAACAGAAACAACATGAATCAGTAGCTATAACCAAGATCTATTATAATTTTGCCGCAACTGATAGAAACCTATTAATCTTCATTTAATTTTACTGTTTAAAAGAATAGTTCAGAATATCCTGTTTTTAAAGCTAGGCCTTGATTATGGGGGATAACGGAGGCATAAGTTTTGCATTTCCAGAAAACCTATATCTATATCACCTATTATTATGTCTACCATCTGCTTAATCAAAATACACAAAAGTTTGGGATAGAAATAAAAGGTCAGTTTGAAACTTCAGATTGTCCAAAATATTTTTCATTTATAATGAAAAGTAAGGGCTGGGATTTAGCTCAGTTGGTAGAGTGCTGCTCTGCAGTCTCTGAGGTTCCCGAGTTCGATTCCCAGCACTGTAAAAATGGGAGAAGGATGTGGTAACCCAGTTCCAAGGCAATCTCCAAACAGTCAGCCATTGAAAACCCTATGAGGGTCGCTATGAGTCGGACACGACTCACCGGCACCTAACAACAACAATGAAAAGTAAAGATGAGTCTGACTCTTATGGAGGGACGAAAATGTACCTCAGAGATATTCTGTGGTTTTCCTATGATCATATAGCTACAAAATATGAAGAAAAATATAGCGAATGTATAAAGAAAAATTATTAGTACAGCAAAAGATGTATGACTAATAATCCCTTTGAAAATACTATCCTGCCCCAGCTTTGAATACACTTATTCCATCATTCTTTTCACTTTCTGAAGCAGTTCTGGAAGCCTTCTTTCATGAGTCATGCATTTTTAAATTTAAACATCCAGAACATTTTTTGACCACACCTCATCCTTAGTTACACAGTAAGGAGTATACCTTATTGGTTTTTTATATGTGCATAAGGAAGCCCATGTCAGGAAACCCAGGGCCCAGAGTCAAGTCTGTAGGCTATTCACAGTTTAGTATCAGTCAGGATCCAGACTTGAAAATAAAACCAAAAGCAGAAACTCAAGGTAGAAAATTTAATATAAAAATTATCTATAAGATGGAAGAGCTTAAAGAACAACCTGGGAAAGTTGAGGCAACTCTAAGATAAGCAGGTATAGAAAGTCATCATTACCAACAGGTATAGGAGGGAAAGCAAAGAAGTTGAGGGGACATAATGGAAATAGAAACCTTGCGGAGGGAGTCTTTCGTGGACTACTGAAAACAGTACTTCAGGCCAGGCAGGGTGGCGCATGCCAGTAATCCCAGCAACTCCAGAGGCTGAGACAGGAGGATCACTAGTTTGAGGCCAGAGACAGCCTATGTAACTTAGCAGACCCTGTCTCAAAATAAAATTTTTTAAAAAAATTTAAAAAGACAAGAAAACAGTACTATAGAAAGTGTACCTGGGAGACAGAATGGGCAGAATATCCTGGATCTCTCTTACAATAACCTACAAAATGAGCTCTATGGTAAACCAGCTTGCAAGACCTCCTGGGAAACTTAATGCTAGTCCATTCTCTTTGGAAAAAATAGCAGAGAATGAAGAGGAAAAAGAATGCTGTGAGGATTTCAACTGGAACATCTCTGTGTTTAATCTCATGTGTTTTACCTCTTAGTGATACTTCATTTGAAGAATGAATTCTATAATTCAAAAGACTTGAATTTAATTGAAAAGAATTGAAATTCACTATAATGGACCAATATACTTTTAAGAGGGCTGGGATTTAGCTCAGTTGGTAGAGCCTTGCACTGTAGTCTGAGGTCCCAAATTCAATTCCCAGCACCACAAAAATGGGAAAAGGACCTGGCAATCCACTCCCAAGGCAATCCCAAAATAGTCTGCCATTGAAAACCCTATGAGGGTTGCTATGAGTCAGATACTAACTCGACAGCACCTAACAACAACAACATACTTTTTAAGAAGACATTCTACATTTTTCATTAGTGTAGTATTCTCTGCTTACAAAGTGTTATATTCCCAATTTAAGGGCCCAAACTTATCATTTCTATTTTTAAAATGACAATATCAAATTTCTCTGTATTTAGGAGACTTCCCTCAATAAGACATAGCTAGAATGTTCAGAAATTTGGATCTGAGGCTTCAAGTTTGGGTGCTAAAGCCACTATGGTGTGCCACAGCAAGTGTGTTGGGATACAAATATGTTAAAAATTCAAAGGAAATACAGTGACATCTTTGGAATAGTACACAAACTACTAAATAATTCAACATGAGATTTCTATGCTCCATTATATCATATGAAGGAATGAAGGTAGCAGAGCCTTATTTGGTTCACAGCTTTGAGAAGTGGTGTTATGCTCAATAAGCACTGAATTGTGAGGTATTAAGTAATTACAAGTAATTGAACTTAACTATTTAATAAGTGGAACTGTTAGATATTTCATTTTGTCCAAGGTGTGCTGTGAAAAAAATTACTATGACGCTGAGAATATTGTAAATTGACAAAACTTCCTTGTTCTGGGGATATTACCCTTTTAGTACTAAAGACAATAATCTGAAAAAATTGAGATTGGGCTAGGGCTAATAGGAAAGGAAGAACACATCATCTCTTAGTTGTTCCTTCTTCCAGAATTCAATACTCTATAGCCACCACCTTTACCTGCTTATATCGAAGGAGCAAACATGGGCTAAAGTGGAGATGCAATGACATCAAGTGTAGCAACTTGAAAGTCAAAGTTATCCTTATAATTTGAAAAAAAGAGTATTTTGTGAGCATCCTTGTGGTTGTTGTTGTTGTTAGGTGCTGTCTAGTTGGGTCTGACTCATAGTGACCCTCTGAACATCAGAGGGAAACATTCCCTGTTTCTGTGTCAGGCACATAATCTTTTTTGTTAAAGCCCATTGTTGCAGATACTATGTCAATTCATCTAGGTTAGGATTTTCCTTTTTTTCGCAGACCTATCACTCTCCCAAACATGATATCCTTCTCCAGGGATTGGTACCCCCTGACAATGTATCCAAAACACGTCATATGTAGTCTAGCCATCCTTGCTTCCAAGGAGTCCTAAGGCTGCTCTTGATCTGTCCTTCAGGTTAGGAAGTGGAATATCTGATACATAACTTGCTGGATTATCAAACTCCCACAGACCACTGCCAGATCAACATGGCACATCATCCCTTACACCTTCTATCAGTGTTTGGTGTTATCTCAGCCCTGTCATATCATCACAAGCGAAGTTTAACTTGGGCAGGAAGGTTGCCATCTCTTTATCTGTCATTTTGAGGTTAAATATTTTCCTTCTGTCCAAAATCTAATTCTTGAAACAATTTTTATATCTTGAACACTTCCTCCTTGTCTCTTTTAGAGGTCTATCTGAAATATACCTTTTAATGCATACTACACCTGACAATAAATTCTCTGGGAAGCATAGACATCTAGAAACATCAAAGAAAATACAAATTGTAACTTGTAAGCCACATTGTATTAAACAAAAATAGGTGAAACTGATGTCCTATGACATTATGGAGTGCTACGCTATTTTATACTTTAAGAAGTAGAGCAATAAAAGCCCTTTGGATGAAAAGATGAGAAACTAAAATCTGAAAAAATTATCAATTTTAATATTGTACAAATAGTTCTTTTTTGTGAATTGGGATAGAATTAGAATCAGAAAAATATCAATGGAAAGATATACTTTATATTTTTAAAATGTACATTACAGGTGCTGTAACTTTTTTCTTTGTTTATAAATGTTGGTGGAGTACAGAATGATAAGACTTTTGATACTTACATTATGTAACTTCTTAATATACTAAAGTTCTTAACCCTGGTTATAATCAAACTCATTCAAATCAAAATCATTCATGGAAATTGAATCTATATATAAAATACAATTGATATACATCCACTGAATTAAGAGATTATTGAATTAGATGAAAATCTCATTTAGGATCATAGACCAGCAGCCTTGGTATCACCTGGGAACTTGACAGAAAGGCAGAATCTTAGAATACAGCCCTGACGTATTCCCTTGGTATCTACAGTTCAACAAGATTCCTAGTAATTTGTATTCAAATTCCAAGAGCGTTGGTCTAGGAGAGACAAAAGCCAGACTGGGAAACAGGCCACTTGTATCCTATCTTTCTATCACTTACCTAAGCCTATATTCTTTGTGAGTCTATTTCTCCAGCTAAAAAAACAGAGGTAATTATATCTACCCAACTTATTCCAGAACTGTTGTAAGGATATGAAATGTATTATGGAAAATATGTGGAAGTACTTCAAAAGATTAAAAGTGCTCTGTTTATGTAAACTGTTCCTCTAATGTGGTCAATACAGCCACAGATTTGTAGGGCTATTTGGCTCTTCAATTTATTCCACTTATATATTTTGAGCCACATCCTTGATTACTGAATGTTATCCCCAGTCACATTTATTTAGCCTCCTACTACAAATGCCCAAAGTTAGCATCATATTACTTTTCTCATAACTTTTAAGACATGAAAAGAAATACAAGTAAAAAGGTAGGTTAATTTGTATCCCCAGAGTGTCAGGGAATATACTCTATACACTAATTTAACTCTATATTTGGAACTTTCAGATTTCAGTGAAGCTGACATGACATTATGAGTCCTGTGCTTTGTCTCATTGTGTTTCATTAACATTCAATTCACATTTTCTTAAATAACAAGTAATCTTGTGATGAGCTGATCCATGGTGTTAAGGTGAATTTAGTATTAGAAATATATCATTAATATCTGGGGAAATCAAACTCAAAGAGTTTACCTGAGTCCAGTTTTCCTACCTCCTTTGCTCCATCCCTGACACCTAGTGCTATTTGGGACTGCCTAACTTCTTCTGCTACAATTTACTCTTGTTCTCTTTACTACTTATCAACTCTTCCTACTCTCACCTCTATAACTATAAGATGTTCTTCTGGATGAGACTTCTTATTGTTAGGTGCCATTGAGTCAGATCTGACTCATGCTGACCCTATGTACAATAGAAACACTCCCTGGCATGCCCAGCACTATTGTCAGTGCTTCTCTGCTAGTCATAGGGTTTTCAATGGCTGATTGTTTCAGGATTGCTTTGGGAGTGGATTGGCATGTCATTCTCCCATTTTTGTGGGCCTGGGGATCTAACCCAGGTCCTCAGAGAGCCCAGAGCAGTGCTCTACCAACTGAGCTAAATTTCAGTCCCAGATGAGACTTGGTTATTGTTGGTAGGTGCCATTGAGTCAGGGTCCAACTCATAGCAACCTTCATAGTGTTTTCAACGGTTGATTGGGGATTACATTGGGAGTGGACTGCCATGGCCTTCGCCTGTTTTTGCAGTGCTGGGGATCGAACCCAGGTCCTCAGAGAGTGCGCAGCAGCGCTCTACCAACTGAGCCAAACCCCAGCCCTGGATGAGGCTTAGCACTCCTTAATACAGGTCTGGATTTACCCTGACTCTATTTCTCACTTATGATTCCTGAGCCAGCTTGGAACCCTAAGGCTCTGTTCTGCCTCTTCTATGATGTTAGAGTGAGAATGGGAATCTTTCTGCGTTCACTTGGTACTTTGTCATATACTTCTTGGTATCCTGCTGCACTGGTTGAAAATTCCAATATAGTTATTTTGTTGTTGTTGTTGTTGTTATTTACATCTTATGCCACACCTTTTTTTTTTTTTTTTTTTGCATTTTTCCCATTTGAAGCTTGCTATGCATCATTGATCCTTACACCCTTAGTTTATGCTGCGGTGTCTCCCACCTTCAAGTCATGCTATTTTACTTCCTTTTTCACTCCACTGGGCTCAGTTACCACTTTTGTGCTTAGATTCATTGTGTTTCTCTTCAGTATGAAGTCTGTCTCTAATTTAAGGCTGGGTATTACCTGGCCGGGCTGGGATTTAGCTCAGTTGGTAGAGTGCTGCACTGCAGTCTCTGAGGTCCCGAGTTCAATTCCCAGCACTGCAAAAATGAGAGAAGGACCTGGCAATCCACTCCCCAGGCAATCCCGAAGCAGCCATTGAAAACCCTATGAGGGTTGTTATGAGTCAGATACCGATTTGACAGCACCTACAACAACAACAAAATTACCTGGCCATCTGTCACTAAGAGCAGACCTTAGGATAATAAAGTATTTGACATCACCATTCACGTTTCTCCATTTCATTTCCTGGATGGAGGGGGACACTATTTGATTACATGAAAAGCAATGATCGTTCTGGAGGTATAGTGCCCTAGAGGGCCACTAGAAAGTCAGTCCTGAAGAAATAAAATCAACCCAGGCCCTATAATATTTCCTTTGATGATTTTTGTCCAGAGAGTGAGATTTAGGACCAATGAAACAATCATCTAAAGGACTTTGAGAAACTGCACAAATGCTTTTTGTTTATACAGCTTTATCATCTCTATTCTTCAGAAAGTGCAGAGCAGCACTCTACCAACTGAGCTAATCCCCAGCCCAATAAGTATGTGGTAAGCATGTGAATATGTTAATTAGTTTGAGTTAGCCAGTCCACAGCATATGCATGTATGGAAGAAGGATGTGCCACTCCACTCTTGAAGCAATCCCCAAATAATCAGACATTGAAAACCCTGTGAGGATCACTATGAGTTGGACCTGACTCAACAGCAGAACAAAACTCAAGAACAGACTCAAGAACAAAACAACATCATCTCCATTACATATAATACACATATGGCATTTTTAGCAAGGTTTCATTTTTATAGGTATAAACTCAGATTGTGGTTATAGTTCTTCCTATTTGGTTACATAAATAACAGTTGGTAGCAACCATGAGTCTCATCTTGGAATTCAAGTAGTAGGAAGTTATTATTTGTACCATTTTAGTTTAATTTCTGTTTGCAAAGTTTCATGAGATCCATTTTAGATATGCTATGTCTTATCTCTTAGAGGGAGTAGGAAATTCAGTCACTGATCATGATGAGATATCTATTATTGAAAATTACTTAAGAGAAGCTGGGGTTTAGCCCAGTGGGTAGAATGCTGTTCTGCGCTCTCTGAGGACCTGGGTTCAATCCCCAGGATGTGGCAATCCATTCCCAAAGCAATCCCAAAGCAATCAACCAATGACAACCCTAACAGGGTCTTTATCCAACTCAATGGCACCTAACAACAACAACTTAAGAGAAATTAATTAAAATACATGAATAAAAGGTAGGTGCATGACCTAAAATCTCACATGAATTTGATCACTTGCATTTGGGTATGAGTAGTTTCTGACAGACACTCTGCAGTATTTCCAGCAGTATTTCAAAACTAAAACACAGGACTTCAAATCTGTGAAAAATTGCATTCAAGTTTGAGGAGGGGGCTAATATGCTAAAATTTAGAGGGTTCTGGTTTGGTTTGGGTTTAAGATTTTAATCCTATACCTAGATAGACAATTTTTTTCACTTAATAAATTTTAAGTAGCAAATGATATAAAACAAAATAAAACAAAACAAAACCATTAAAAGCTGAACCCAAACCTAATTTTTCACACATTCAGGTTCAGGGTCAGGTTCAGTTTCAGAAAAATTTTTAAAAATGCTTGAACCAGAAGAGGTTCAGGGTCTAGGTTTGGATTTGCTTTGAAGCCCTGCTATCTACACATAGGACTTAAACTCAAACCTGAATCAAACCCAAACCCTCTAGATTTTAACATATTGAACCCACACCTGAACTTGAACCCAATTTTCCATGGGTTAAAAAAAAGCCCTGTTATAACATGTGCCTACTACTACTCATCCTCTGAAATTCTTACCCTCAGTGACCTTGCAGTCTGTCTTTCATGGCTGCTTGGATACTTTCTGTCATTGTGTTTTTCTTTGCTCTTTAACTAATTACTGTAAGTCCTCTCAATGATCTCTCTCTAGTAGCCAGACTCTGGCATAGCACTTCCTAAATTGAGTAGAGGTAACTTGTGCAACCTATGGAATATTGTGGAAATAATGGAATGTCACTTCTGAAGCTAGGTGAGAAAAGGCATTGTGGCTTCCTTGTATTTTCTTGGGCCACTTGATTTGGAGAAATCCAATTACCATGTTGTGAAGACAATCAGCAAGCCCTATGGAGAAGTATATGTGGCAAGGACCTGAGGCTTTCTAACAGGCAGGAACTGAGACCTCTTCAGATTCAGATTGAGACTGCATAGATTCTCTAGCCACAAAAACACTCCTAAATAACTGCAGCCTTAGCTTGCATTTTGAAGGACATCTTAAGAGAGAATCTGAGCCAAAACAACTCAGCAAAGCCATCTATGAATTCCTGATCCACAGAAACCAAGATGGTAACTCTGCTATTTTAAGCAGACAAGTTGTTGAAGTAATTTATTACATAACAATATGTAACTAATGCAGAGATAGTACATCATCAATGGGAATCTCTCCAATCTGAGTGATGTTAAACAAATATAAGCCCTAAATCAAAGAGCTAAAGAAATTAGAATAACCCATGTCTGATTTGGCCTGCAGCGGTAGCCCTGTGGCATCCGATCTCGTCACATCTCAGAAGCTAAGCAGGGTCAGGCCTGGTTAGTACCTGGATGGGAGACTGCCTGGGAACACCAGAAGCTGTAGACTTGGGAGAAGGACCTGGCAACCCCCTCCCAAAAATCAATCTGCCATTGAAAACCCTATGAACAGCAGAGAAGCACTGACAATAGTGTTTCCCCTGTTGTACAGAGGGTCGCTATGAGTCGGATACCAATTCGACGACACCTAACAACAACGTCTGATTTACTTGTATTTTACACATCTCAAACTAATCTCCCCTTCATTTTGCATTTAAAAATTAAGTTAAAACTTTTTAAAGATAATTTTAAAAAACTTGAATACAGAGGGAATTTGAATTCATAAATACAGAAATTATTATTGGAAGACTTGATAATTATAGAAATAGTTATTCTATCTCTAAATAACTGTATAAATTAGTAGTCTCCATTCAGATTGGCAATTTTTAACATATATTAAAGAAATCAGAGTATTGTATGTTTAAAGTGCCACTTGCCAATATTTTCCAGTTCTGTGTAAAGTTAACTGAACATATAAAACATATTTTCTCCTGCTGTTGACTTTTTATTATCCTGGCCTGTAGTAAATGTGAGGCTGCTCTGCTTAAGGCTATAATTTTGTGCAGGAAACCACAATATGGTCTGGGAGTAATTGCCACAAGGACTACGATGAAAAGATAATGTTAGCAAAAATCTTTTGACATGCCTATCAAAGCCTATTCTCTGGAAGAAAAATTCTAATTATTTCTTCGATGATGAAATCAATATTGAAGGAAATGCTATTGATTTCATTTTGTGGAATAATCAAACAACATTTAGATCTTGATATCTGTTCTTACTTTAAGTAGAAAAAAATTGAAATAAAGTCTTAAATTTTTTTGAGTCAAATTGATTATTATTAAAGTAGTCATCATATCTGGAAGAGAGGAAAAAAAATTATTTTGTTCTTCATTTTCTTTGGCTTTGAACATCTCTACCATGCTCCTGCCCAGCTTACAAAATCAATCATAATGAATATTCTCATTCCATTCTTCTTTATGACACCGTAAAAATGAAGCAAAATTGGGGGCAAATTATGTATGATTTTTATTATAGAAATATTCTAGCATTTTCCTAGGTCAGCACACAGTGGCCACATCAACAAACTAAGAGTGGTTTTGTGATTCTAGATCTCTCTAAAATGAGGTCCATAGGATCCAGAGGAGCACAAAAGGCTCAAGAGTTCCTGTATGTCTTTGTATTTTAGTTTGGAATGCTTAAGTTTGTGTAAAGATTTTTTTAAATGTACCTGAGAGGAGCCTGTAGTTGCCAACTCTATCTCAGCTGTTTGGGAGACCTTTGAGAAGGTAGGCCATGCTCTTTGTCCCATCTGTGTCCTTCCCCCAGGCTTACCCATGAGTCAAAGTCAGGGCATGTACCTACACTCTTTCTGAGAGCTTTTTTATACTGTCCCAGTCTGGCATGGGGACAGTTCACTGGAACATCCTTGACAGTTTTACCTGGAAATATTAGTGAAAAGTTCCCAGGAAAACAAGCACCTGAGATGAGTCCTATACCTTGTCCCCTGTCAGGAACTTTCCTTGATTATAGCAAAACATGTTGTTGTTGTTGTTAGGTGCCATTGAGTCAATGTCCAACTCATAGCAACCCTATGTACAACGGGTGAAATACTGTCATCAGTGCTTCTCTACTATTCATAGGGTTTTCAATGGTGGGTTTATTTTTGGGAGTGGGTTGCCGAGTCCTTCTCCCAAAACAATACATATTAGTATGAAAGAAATGATCATGAAGGATCTGATTTCAAAATAAAAACAAAACTCACCTTTTCCTCAAATATTTATTGCACACACTACAGATGTACAGCTTATGCTACATGAAGAGAAAACATTTTAAGACTTATTTAGAGTAGAAGATACAACTCCCTGAACTAATATAAACTTAGTAAATAAGAAGGGCAAATAAGAATGCAGAATGTTAAGGCATTTTTTTGTTTATTTTTCCAGAGGAGCTTTCAGCATTTATTGTGAAATTATTTTGAGAAAAATATTATGCTAATAGCAGGCAAAATCAATGATAGGTTTCCAAATTATTGAAAGGCATTAATCCTTCTGGTTTCTTTTTCAATATATAAATGCACTGGTATTTGAATAGGACTACAGCTAAATGATGATGCAATCCACTTCTTGAAAATTCACTTTTTTCTTTTGCTTTTGTATAGATCACTGGTGTTGAACAGAGGAACGGTGAACGGTAACTTCAGCTGGTCAAAATCCAAAGCTCTGTTTTCCACAGACATATAAAATTAGTTGAGAGTAGCCAATATTCTGGCCTATAGTGATGTGTGGGTGTGCTGTCCCATTACTACATCCCATCTGCAAACCAGGTGCACAAAACGTAGCAAGGAAGTAAAGTCTGGTTGCCTGTAATTAATAGAGTCGTTTAGTGAATGAAAGTCAAAGAAGTAGCAATATATTATCCTGGAGAGTGTTAGAAAAGTTTTCCTGAAGCTAAAACAGGGCCTTGCAAATGAAAACTTGCAAATGAAAGCAATCCTAGTGAACAAGGATATTTTTATACTCATTAAAATTCAACGTCTAGCCATCAACCAGTACCTAAGGAAGAGAGGAGGGGAAAAAAAGATTTTTATAGAGTGGATAAAATGTTTCCTATAAAGCAAATAAGGCAAAGCTACTCATGCTGATGAACTGTGAAAATAATGGCCCACTAAACGTCTTACTGTGCTTAAGTGCTAAAATTAAGGTTTTGTGACATTTCTACTCTCCAAAGGCATGTTCTGTTGACAAATTTGGCTCATAATTGGTGCTGGAATCTATATTTTATGCTCTCCTATATTTGAAATAATTTTTCTAAATGCAATCATTGTTTTAATCATGTTAAAAGATGGAGATGTTAGAACTTATTCAGAAAAGATGGAAATAACTATTTGGAGTCATTGAATATAGATTACCTAACTACTTATCCTGAATAACTATGAATAAATCATTTTTCTTTCATAAAAATGAGAATATGTTAAAAACTACCATAATACTTCAGCACTTGACCAGTATCTATTTTGGAAGGCTGATAGAGTCCCAATTAGTTTAAGTGCCAAGCACTATTTTTGCATAAGAAAAAATGTATTTATTGCTTCTAAACCATTCTGAATGGCTAATTGAGACACACATATGCCACTCACATACTGAGTAATAAGTTTTTTTTTTTTAAATTCAATTGCTGTTCTCATTGTTTTCCTCTTTCCTTTACTTTTACCACTAGAAAGATTCTTGAGTGCCATGATGACCATATGGCATATGTTTGTGTATATATATGTAATTTTAAAAATGATATTGTGAACAGAACACTAGCACAGGTCTTTACTGTTTGGAATGGATGCATAAAGTGATGCTTTCTGACTTTGTTTCACCTGGAAGTGTCATAGGTAAGTGCAGTGTCTCCTGTAGGGAGAAATTGGGAGGAAACTGGCAAAAAAACCCAAACTAGGAAAACAGCTTTTGAGGATCTGGTTTGTAAATTAGAATAGGGAAAATGAAAGTAACTTCACTGGACATTTGTACAAAACACTTCAGAAATCCCCTGAGCCTGATAGGTCAATTAGAAAATAAGGAACTCAAAGCTGATTTGCTCAGGCCATTCGGGGCAAGCTATATAAGGAACTGCACTGCAGCCACTCTGTCTGTCTGACCACTGACAAGGAAAGAACGAACTCTCTCCCTCTCTCTCTCTCTCTCTCTCTCTCTCTCTCTCTCTGCTATTGACCATCGGACCATCGACAAGGAAATGATTCTCTTTCAATTTGACCAGTGACACAGTATCATCTCTCCTCGTGATCACCAAGACCAGAACAACTAGACAGCACTCTCAAGGAAAGACGGACTACAAGCAAGCTGAGGAAAGCCGCTTGGACTCAGCACCAAGAGACTGAAGCAGATAATAATCTCTGGTCCCACCCTCTGAGGCAGAAGAGCTGCAGCTGCCCTTGAGGCAGTATAAGAGCTGTAGCACTTTTAAGCTGTGCACTTGTTTGGGTTTCTCTCTGCCTTTATCAGGATTGAGAGGCAATAAAGAACTGTGTTTGTCCCTGCAAGGGAAAAGCTCCCGAGGCTTTTTCCTTTCTCCCTTCCTGTGGCATTTCGGCGTTCTCGAGGGCTACAGGAGTCCATGCCCCTCACCCAAGGGTCCCGAGTGAGTTATGTTTAGTTATCTCTGTGTATGGCTGTGCCTCCCATCTGAACATCTGGGCTGGACCGGGAGGTGTGCACCCCACAGTCTCCTATAGGTTTTAGCATGGTGCTTGAATGCTGAAGAAGTAGTCAAGCACCAACCCAGAGTTCTCTGGAGAGTATTGGTCAGGAACTCAAATGTTTGAGCACAAAGTAGTTTGAGTGCAAGGTGCCACTGTAATAAAATTTTTTGGAAGACTTATACACTATATATTTATATAATAAATTTAAGCCTCTATTATATTGAATGATAAGAGTCCCATTTATGCAACAGATTCATTCCATTTGGATCCAAAGTCAAGTTACTAAATAGGAAATGAAAGCAAAAACAAAACAACAGCCTTCTTGCTCAGTAAGAAAAAATAACCTTACTTACCTATTAGAAAACTGTCATCTTTTTCTGTGATTTAAGTGTTAAGTTAAATTTCCAGGTGTTTTGGACAAGAATCATTTAATCAATTAACAAGCCGCTGTCAACACCTATGAGATTTTTAACATTTATTTGTAACAGAATCATCTGGGCAACTTGTCCATGCAGGTGGCTCGGGTAGGGCACTAGAACCGATTGCTAACCCAGTCTGAGGTTTATTGTTCTGGAGGTGAAATATCTAAGCGAAACACTTAAGCCTTTCCTGAGGGTGGAGAGTGGGTTGGGTGAGATTACTATACAGTTTATAATTGTTGTTGTCGTTGTTGTTAGGTGTCGTTGAGTCGGTATCTGACTCATAGCGACCCTCTGTACAACAGGGGAAACACTATTGTCAGTGCTTCTCTGCTGTTCATAGGGCTTCCAATGGCAGATTGATTTTTGGGAGGGGGTTGCCAGGTCCTTCTCCCAAGCCTACAGCTTCTGGTGTTCCCTGGCGGTCTCCCATCCAGGTACTAACCAGGCCTGACCCTGCTTAGCTTCTGAGATCTGACGGGATCGGATGCCACAGGCCTACAGCTACAGGTTACAGTTTATAATGCTAGACCTTTATGTAGATACAATAATGAGTAACTGATGCCTATTCTCCTTAGACTTAATGTTACTTTGTTTTTAATGTTACTTTTTAAAATATTACCTTTTTTCATTAATGCAGTAAACTAGGTATTAAAATTTAGTCAATCAAGAAGACATATCAATCGCCTGGATGAGGGATGCTTACTCTTTCCTTAGTGGTAGTGGCCTTTTGAATTTTATGGGCATTTGAAACTTATTATAAAAGAATGTATCTTTAAATTTTTGTATTGTGAAGTTTTAAAAAAGGAAAGAATCAAATTGTATCTTCAAACTATGACACATACATTATATAAGAAAGATAATAGAACATCGTACTTTTAAAACATTTTGTTTAAAGGAAAATAGAGGAGCAGTTATTTAGTTTCATGGATGAATGGTATTTCAAGCCAAAAATGTGAATGAAGTCATCTATGGATGTGTTCAGATCATGAAGAATAATGGAAGAAGAACTGGAAGACATAAAAACTTGGGAGAACAGAGGAAAAGACCATGAAGGACAATAATAATAATAATAAGCCAGTGAGGAAGAAGACATGCCAGAAGAGTATTGATTGATTGTTATGGGACAGGTGAGCAATAGTGCCAAGTGTCTTCCTGGAGTCGAGTTGCTTGGGAATGCAGCCCAAAGCAGGTGGTAAACTCCATCTAAGGCTAACTACTGGCATGAGACTGATAGTCAGCAAGTACCATAAGGGAAAGTTGAAAAGAAATTTGAAGAGAGTTCAAGAGGGCGTGAAACCGTTAAGAGGTAAATGGGTGGGGTCCGTGCAGTCTGCTGGGAGGATTCAATCTCAGTGTGTCCAGCCAAGCCAGGCGGTTTCCTGGCGGATCTTTCCCACCCCCCGACACCCACCCCCCCGTTTCTCCCGACCCCTCCACCCATCCGTCCTTCTTTTTTCCATCTGATCACCAACGAAGCAACAGCTGTCTCCTCGTGACCACCGAGACCACCAACACGGGTGTTTGCCCCTGGAAGACAAAAACGCCTTAGTATCTGTGTGCCCAGCGGCCCTGTCCTTCCAAACATCTGGGCCAGACCGGGAGGTATGCGCCCCACATAGAGTTGGTCTGTTGTTAGGTGTCCTCCAGTCGGTGTCTGACTTGTATCAACCCTACATAGAACAGGCAAAACACTATTGTCAGTGCCTCTCTGCTATTCATAGAGTTTTCATTGGCAGATTTATTTGGGGGGGGGAGTGGGTTGCTGGGTCCTTCTCCCAAACCTACAGTATCTGGTGTTCCCAGGTGGTCTCCCATCCAAGTTCTAACCATGCCCAACTCTGCTTAGCTTCTGAGGTCTGACAGGATCCAATGCCACAGTGCTATGGCTGCAGGAAGTGTTACCTTAGGAAGACAAAAAGACAATCACATGTTTGCTGCTTTAAAAGAACGTAAGTAAAGTTCCTAGGAGTTGGGGAAGTCATGTATCTATGAGAATAGAATTTAAGATTTTTAATGGAGTTGAAAGCTCTATGGTATAATAGCAGAACTTGATGTGGCAAAGGTCACTAATTCAAGACCTCTTTCTTCTGTGTGAATTAGGTTCTGGGTAGTGGTGAATGGCACCAGTAAGTAACAGGGGAAGATGCATTCTGACATGCCCAGGTTCGATGCAGAATTGATGACAAATACCTAACAACAGATCCAGGAGGCTCAGAGAACACAAGAATAAATACAAAAAATAATGTATGCATTCAAGCCATAGGAAACCAAAAATAAAGAGAATCCTGAAAGAAACCAGAGGGAGTAATACACTTCATCTATACAGAAACAAGATAGGAATTATTCCAGACTTCTTATCAGAAACTATGTCAGCAGAAATAAAGTGGAATGAAATAGATAAAGAGTTGGGAAAAGAAAACCCTCCACACCTACATAGAATTTTGTACCCAGTGAAATTATTTTTGTAGCAAAGGAGAAATAAATGTTTATCAAGTATTTCAAATTGACAGCCAAGTTTAACAATATTGGTTTAGGAAAAGGTGGCTTAGATTGCAAGAATATGTACAGTTATTTTTATAGGTAGCATCAGTAAAGCCTGTAGCTGCACCACTGTGGCGTCCAATCCTGTCAGATCTCAGAAGCTAAGCAGGATCTGCCTGATTAGTACTTGGATAGGAGACCACCAGGGAACACCAGGTGCTGTAGGCTTGAGAGAAGGACCCGGCAACCCACTCCCCAAAACAATCAGCCACTGGAAACCCTGTTTATAGCAGAGAAACATGACAATAGTGTTTTGTCTGTTGTACATAGGGGTCGCCATGAGTCAGACACTGACTTGACGGCACCTAACAACAAGCATCAGTAAAAAATTTTAACTTAAATTTATCCACAGTCCTTCTCTGACTGACTAGTAAAATGTATTCTGGATTTGTGAGCTCAGTTTCTCTCTCTCTTGTCTTTGAGGAGCATCTCACGTAGCAGAAAGAAAGGGTAGAGAACAAAATGATCATGACTTAGAGAAGAATCTTTCTTATTTTTTAATTTCTCTCACAGTATGTGTGTGTTTGTGTATATGTTGAGAGATATCAGCATGAAAACAATTGTCTCATACAAATAAACTTATGAGCAAAGAAAAAGAGATTTCAAATAAGTACAGCTTTAGTTTGTCTCCTTAATGGTGTTTGCATGGTATAAGTATGTAAGTTGAGTAACTTTTTCTTCATGTTCTGTGTTCTATCACTGCTCTAATTGTGGACTGGTAAGTTATGCCCTAAATAAATAGAAATATCTCCCACAATGATTATCATAAGATTTTTCCTAAATTTGGTGAAATTAGCATATGCTCATTAAGATTTCCATGACTATATAGTTGATGTAGATGAAAATTTTGAGTGTGAACTCTGCGAGACTTATACCTATTTTGGCAAGAGAATGGCAGGAAATGTCTCTTGGGAAGTGCTGGTTCACATCAGTCAATATATGATCTGCAGCATATTTATTGCTAGAATAATTTGATTGCAGGAAGATGTCAATAGTAATCTACTCAAAGTATTTTTAGAGAAAAGATATTTTTAAAACCCTCAAAAGAAAGGACACATTGTCATTTTATCAGGATCCAGTGGTTGCAGAAGTTTGTCTGAAAGCTAAAAAATGTTCCTGGAACTTCAAGAGATCATAAATAAGAAGAATTTCTACAATCAGCTCAGCATTATTTATTCCCCCTACCATATTTTCTTTACTTTGATTTTATTTTTCCCCTATGAGGATGGAACAGGTGATTTGTGTGATTGTGGAAGGCATCAGATTTATGTACACTCAGACTTTATAACTGATTGGTCCATTCCTTTTTGGAGAGAATTTGAAGAGACAAACAAACAAACAAACAAAAAACTCATCATCTGAGCTTATAAGGAGTTCATGATCTACTTATGAAACTCTATTTGACTACTTCTTAACCTTAATCAAGCAAAATCCCTGCACAGACTACTAAAATAGAGATTAGCTAAAGGGTTGAGATCTTTTAACAGGAATGGTATGGTGCTAGAACTGTATTCATTAAGCTCTTTATTCAAGTGAAACATCCTTCCTCCGTCATTCAAAAGCTCCATCCCATCTAAAGGGTTGGTGAAAACTTGGAAATTTGGCATTTGCATGTGATTAAATCATGTATTATGGCAATAACTAAGTTTTGTACAAGGATATACACACATACATAAATTATTAAAAGTGATGCATCACAACTAAGAGGTATGTTTAAAGAAAGTCACGTTCATCATTGTGCAAACATCACTGAGTGTATTTAAACAAACTTAGGTGTTATAGGTCAATTGATGTGGCTATGATGCAAACAAGAGATGTGGTAAATATTAGCTATATGAGGTATAAAGCAGCATACTCTTATATAGTTAACTTTTTATAGGTAGAAGGAGCCACCTTTGAAATAAAGGTAAAAAATATAGTATGGTAACTGTATAAACTAATAACACAGTTGGTTTTTTCATTATTAAGTATTATAGTATTATACATAACTGCATGTATTACACAACTGGCATAGAAATAGGCTTGTTTATGCCAGGCAAAATGGCGCATGCCTGTCATCCCAGCAGTTTGGGAAGCAGAGGCAGGAGGATCACAAATTCAAGACCAGAGGGTGTAACTTAGCGAGACCCTGTCTCAAAAAGTAAAAAAAAAAAAAAAAAGGACTGAGGGTGCAGCTCAGTGGTTCAGCACCTGCAAAGCATGCAAGCGTGAGGCCCTGGGTTCAACCTTCAGTGCCGAAAAAAAAAAAAAAAAAAGAAATAGGATTGTTTATACGAACATCACTAAAAACATGTAGTATTTGGCACTATGATGTTATGATGGTTACAATGTCACTGTTGTTAGGGGCGATCAAGATGGGTCTGACTCATAGAAACCATATATACAACCGAAAGCAACACATCCCAATCCTGTGCCATGCACACAATCTTTTTTTATGTTTATGCCCATTGTTGCAGACACTGTGTCAATCCATCTAGTTGAGGGTCTTCATTTTTTTCATTGACCTGCCACTCTCCCAAACATGATGTCCTCAAGGATTGGTCCCTCCTGACATGGCCAAAATATGTAAGATGAAGTCTAGCCATCTTCACCTCCAAGAAGCACTCTAGTTGCACTTCTGTTTGGCATTTTGGCAGTCCATGGTATATTCAATATTTGTCTCCAGCACCTTAACTCAAAAGCATCAATTCTGCTCCTGTCTCCTTTATTCAGTTTCCTACTTTCACAACCATATGATACGGCTAAAATACCATGGCTTGCACCAGGCACATTTTGTCTTCAGTGTGACATATTTACTTTTCAACACTTTAAAGAGGTATTTTACAACAGCTTTTCCCAAAGCAATGTGTCATTTGATTTCTTCAGCTTCATTATACATGGGCATATATAGCATAGATGTGGTCTGTCATTGAAATGTCATGTGTACATGAATGCATAATAGAAAACATTACTTAATCTTTAAAAACTTCTGTTATATAATTAGTATAGAGCAAAGGATATATATGTAAAAAAGTAAGTTATATAGTAAAATAATGTTCTTCAGGAATAAAACCAAAGTCACTAAAGGCCTACATTCTCCTTTTCTCTTCTAATCCCTTGCTTTTCCCATAACCACTCTACTGCATGTTATTTATCATTACCTTGATACAAAAGGGGCTTTTTTTGGAATATATAAATTCTTAAAAAATTGAACTTTGTATTATACACAGTCTGTTGGGCATTGTTTATTTTACCAATATATATTTCTATAGTTCATCCACGTTTTTGAATTTCCTATTGATGTTGAAGGATATTTCAATGGAAGGATAAATAGTATTGACTGCTCTGAATATTCTTGTTCATGCTTTGTGATGTACATGTCTTCTGGTGCACATGTGTAAAAATTCCTCTGGGAATCTAGCTGTTGTGTTTTAAGTCATATGCGTGTTTCACTTTATTAGGTGCTACCTAATTGGTTTCCAAAATGGTCAAAAGAATTTACTTTTCCACAGCAGCATGTAATGAGTTCCTGTTGATCCACATTACCCTCCAGTACATGGTAATATCACACTTCTTAATTTTTTCCAGTGTGCTGGAAAACCCATAAACTCTTCTAGAACAGGGAAGAGGAGTGAACATTGATTTATTTTATAAAGTCAGCATTAATCTTTTAATGAAATCAGAGATAATACAAAAAAGAAGCCATATATCAATATTTATTATGAATATAGATGCAAAATCATCAATAAAATGGGATCAAATTAAATTTAGCAATATTTCATATGGTGTCCCCCCATGTATCCATCAGTTTGTAGTGCTGTGAGGGCTTGCATATTGCTGTGATGCCAAAAGTTATGCCATTGGTATTCAAGGTATCAGCAGGGCCACCCATAATGGACAGATCTCAGCTGACCTTCCAGATTAAGACAGACTAGGGAGAAGGACCCAGCAGCCCACTTTGAAAGCAATTAACCATTGGAAACATCATGAATAGCAGAGAAACACTGTCAGCTATACTTCCAGGAAATGAGCTCCCCAGCCTGAAAGGTATTCAAAAAACAACTGGGAAGAGTTGCCTTCTCCAAGTAGAGTTGACCTGAATGATGGAAATGGATTAAAGTCTGTGGTATCTCCTTTTGCTGATGTGGCATGACTCAAAATGAGAAGAAACATAATGGTTGCAACACTGGGCTCAAACATAAAAAGATCATGTGCATGGCAGCATTGGGGAATATTTCATCCTTCTATACTTAGTGTTGCAATGAGTCAAACCTGACTGGATGGCACCTAACAACAACAATATGTTCTGACACCAAGATGTAGTACATTTATCCTGAGAGAGCAAGGGTGGCTCAACATTGTAAATCAGTGTAATTCAGTAAGTCAATAGACTGAGGGAGAAAGGCCACATGATTGTACTTAGAAGAAGCATTTGACAAAATTCAATTACTCATTCAGGATAAAAAAAAAGAGAAAAACTCTTGACAAATTAGGAACAAAAAGGAACTTTTCAATGTTATGAAGAGATCTGTAAAACATAACCAAAACCAAGCAACCAAAAACAAATCCAAATAATAGTGAAACACTGAATTCTCTCTTCCTAAGATAGAGACAGGGCTCAGTTGGTAGAGTGCTGCGCTGCAGTCTCTGAGGTCCTGAGTTCAATTCCCAGCACCACAAAAATGGGGGAAGGACCTGGCAATCCACTCCCAAGGCAATCCTGAAACAGTCAGCCATTGAAAACCCTATGAGGGTCACTATGAGTCAGATACTGACTCAACGGCACCTAACAACAACAACAAGATAGAGACAAAGAAAAGTATGGTGTCTGTGATTACTACCCCTATTTAACATTACATTTCATGTCCTAACCAGTTCAATAGGCAGATAAATAGCACACAGGTTGGAAAGGAATAAATCTGTACTCACAGCATTCCTCATTATCTATTTAGCTATTTAGCTATTACAACTAAAATGTGAGTTTAACGACATCAAAATACAAATTCAATTGTATTGTTTTATACTAGTAATGAACAATATGAAAATAAGCTGAAAACCTAGAAAGAAATGTAAGTAATGATTGGCTATTCATTAATTCAATTAACTTAATTAACTTTCCCTGTATGGGATGTGATTAAGAAGTTTGGTTAGAATTTGACTTGAAGTTTCAAAGATCTCCAAAGAAAATTGTTTGTAAGGTTGGACAGTATAGGAACTTGGTAGCATTTTCTTAGTCCTACTTCAAATCTTATGATGCTATTATGACTCAGCAGCTAGGGTATGCAATATAGATTGATAAAAGCCATTATTTTCACAGTGGATTGAAATAGCTTTGGTGAGAGTTGAAATAATTTGTGGACATTAAATGCATCCTATTTGTATCATGGGATCTCGGCACTCAAAGGTATATACTCAGCAAATTATACAGAAGGGACAGTAAATGAAAGTTGTGCTTCATAGAACTGTTGAAAATGATAGTTTAAAAGACCTTCAGATCTCTTGAATTGAACATATTACTATATATTTCATAAAAAATACCATGTCTTCAATAATTGCTTATGGGGTAAACTTATTAATATATGATAAAACTTATAAGTGAAGTGAAGAATCCATGTGGTCTGAGTATGGCTCAGCTTTTGTTGTTGTTGTTTACTTTTAACTTAAATGTGTTTTCTTTGAAACATATTGGGTTCTTATCTCTTTAATACAGTTTTCAGTCTGTATTTTGCAAGAGGCATGATGTACTTTGGCATTGCCAAGTTCATAAACTGCCAAGGTATTTTTCACAGGCTAACTTGATAAATGTACCATTCTATGTGTCTCCACTAGAGATAGCTGGAGTTTAGCTCAGTTGGTAGAGTGCTCCTCTGTACTCTCTGAGAATCTAAGTTTGATCCCTAGCACCGCAAAAATGGGAGATGGATGTGGCTATCCACTCTTGAAGCAATCAGCCATTGAAAACCCTCTGAGGGTCTCTATGAGACCACTAAAGAAATAAGATATTGAAACTTTTTCTTGGCCACCAGTCCTCAAGGTCTACAAAAGTGGAAATAATTATTTTTAAACCACCACATGATCTAAGTGAAAACACCTGGTATTTCTACATCTATTACAGTAGAATGGTAGCTACACTAAAATCTACCTAATTATGGCTTAATAGTTATTTTTGAGGACCATTATATATTTCATAATGATATGATTTTGATTTTTTCCTTTGAGTCCCATTTATATATTATATTACTAATTTGTTTTTTCTTCAAATATGTAAGGATTTGATGTAGGTCAAGCAGTGAACCAAAATACATAAATAATTCTGTAAAAGGAAATTAAAACAGGTGAACATTGTATGAAATTATTTCTAAGAACTAATAAACCCAGAAGAAACAAAATATTTAAATCCACAGACAATGAAATATTTATACTACTCAGATTAATTTCCTATATTTGCAGTAAGGTTACCTTTTCAAGACTATCACTATTCTATGACTTTGAATTTCATACTAAATTTTATTTCTTATTTCAGAGAAGAATGCCAAATCAAATTAATAAAACATTTGAAATGTAAAATGTTTCCAGAAAGGTAAAAGGACATGCAGCCTGTGTTTGCTCTGTTAAAATAACTCAAAAATGTAATTTGGCTGAGAGACTGACCTTAAACACTTGCATCAGACTGTCTGTCCTCTGGAGGGTGGTGGTGGTGGTTGTTGTTGTTGTTGTTGTTGTTGTTGTTGTTGTTGTTGTTAAGTGCTGTGAAGTAGGGTCTGACACAAAGTGACTTTATGCATAACAGAATGAAATCCTCTCTGATACTGTGCCATGCTTGGCACTATTGTCAGTGTTTCTTTGCTACGCATAGGGTTTTCAACGGCTAGTTGTTTCAAGAGTGGACTGCCAGATCCTTCTCCCATTTTTATGTGGTGCTGGGGATCAAACCCAGGGCCTCAGAGAGTGCAGAGCAGCACTCTACCATCTGAGGAAAACCTAGTCCTCTGGAGGGTTAGCATCAGCTTAGAAACAGGAAAAGGAAGGATTCAGTAAGTGAAGTGTAAGAAGTTTGTGTCAGCAATGGTTGGGTACTCATGTCCTGGAATTTTGTTTACTCAAAGGAAAAGCAAAATCAAAATGCCCAGATACATTTTGTGGGCAGCTTGTATAGTTCAAAACCAGTCTATTTGCTCTGGTGGCTAAACGAAATCTCATGTTTTCCAGCCACTGTAGCCACACCATTGTTCAAAGGAGTATACTTTCTGCATTATAATATTAATAAGTAGGAGTGAATTGTTACCACAAATGTGGAGAAGGAAAAGAAAAAACTTAAAATGAACACATTTGTTTTATATGAATGATGCCATTGGGAAAAGAATTTTATAAAATTAGAGGCAAGAACTTAGTACACATAAATGGCATCTATTAGTTTTTACAAGGTTGTTTTGAACTCACAATTTAAGTTTGGGGATCTAGTTAGCACGGCACATTATTAAAAGCCTCCAATCTAGTGATCTCAATTCAGATAAAGCCAATAGAAATATACGCAAATCCTTAACAAGATTTTAGAGTTGAATTTAGATATCTGAACATAAACATATTTGATACATAAAGAAAAAAAATATAACTCTGATATTATTGCTTCATAGTGAGGGCCCTTGTGTGGCCACAGAGGATATATTCAAAACACCAAGAAGTCTTGTAATAGCTATGGGAACATATCCCTGTTGAGTAAATTGCACCTCCAATAAAAGACTATTTGAATCAGCTTGAACCGTGTCCTAGATTCCTCATAACAAAATTGACATTCTGTATTTGTTAAAACACAGAATATGAGGTCAGTATATCAATTGTAAAGTTTGGCTGATTATGAAAAGAAATTTTAGGATGTTAAAACCATCTTGACAAAGAGTATTTAACTTTAAGTAATTACATGTTTCTTTTATTTCATTCCAGGGGATAAACCAAAGAATAAGGGGAAGAAGAGAACAAAGATACTGATGGAAGAGGCAGCACACTACGGAGTCATTAGTTCCAGAAGCATGGGATAGAACAATATAGTTGACACAACGAAGGGTGGGTTTCAATGGTACAAGTTCTTTGCTCTGGCAAGATAGGTGAAGTGGTCAAAAAATACGGTGAATGTAGCCAGGCGTTGTGGCGCACGCCTGTAATCCCAGTGGCTCGGGAGGTGGAGACAGGAGGATCACAAGTTCGAGACCAGAGACAGTCTGTGTAATTTAGCTAGACCCTGTCTCAAAAAGTAAAAAAAAGTGGGCTGAGGGCACAGCTCAGTGGTCCAGCACCTGCAGAGTATGCAAGTGTAAGGCCCTAGGTTCAACCCCCAGTACCGCAAAAAAAAAAAGGGGGGGGGTGAATGTTTAATTAAAAAAATCATTACAGTAAAAGACACTTTGCCATTAATGCCCTCAAAATGCTCTCCCTGGCTTTTTACACATGTATCTTATCATGGTTGCTACTTTCTGAAACACTTTTTGAGGTCTCCTTTTGTAGGACGCCAAATTAGGATCTTCGAGGAGAGAGGCCCCAGAGAGAAACTGGGTTGCGGATCGATGCAATAAACATGAGGCTTTATTTCTGGCGCCAGGGTCAGCCCTCCATAGAGTCTCCCTAGCAAGGGAGGGAAGGCCACTCGGAAAGAGAGGGGCTTGGGGTTTTTATACAGTTTGAGGGGTGGCAGTAAGACACAAGGAAACTAAGTTTCAACTGTCCTTCCTCTTCAGACACCCGCCTAGGTCAGGAAATTGAAACTTGAGCAAACTTAATTATACAGGAACTTTAAACAAGCATTGTAACACTTCAAGTAAACATTTTGAATTGTTAGTGAGCTTCAAGCATTCATAGGGAGGGGGAGGAGGAGGTGGTAGCGTTCTTCACTTTCATAAATGTCTTTAGTTTCATCTGCTGTGATGGCAATGCTCTGTGTTACACATCACTTCTGGTACCACAGTTTCTGTCAAATAAAAGCATCATGGTGTTTCCTCATCCACCTTATTCACCAGATATGGCACCTTGTGACTTCTTGCTCTTCCCTAAAGTCAAAATGAACAAGAAAGGTAAACGTTTTGAATCGATTTAGGACACTGAGGTGGCCAAAACAATGCAAGTAAAAGACCAAAGATTTTTACCATCTGAAGAGGATGATGATGCAAGTAAAGACACACACTAAAGAGGACTTCCAGAACTGCTTCGGAAAGTGGAAGGAATGATGGGATCAGTGTGTTCCAAGCCAAGGTGAGCATTTTGAAGGGGATTAATGGCAATGTGTCTTTAACTGTAATATTTTTTAAGTTTAAACATTCACCATATCTTTTTATCATATCTTATATTTTCCCTCTGTGAATACAAAATCCTAAGGTTTAAAATTGATGTTTATAGAAACTACCTTTCAATGTGCTTGATTCTAAGCTCCAAAACAGAGTAGGTCCCCAATAATGACTGCTTTTTTTGACTTTTCACACCACTTATAGCAATTATATTTTAAACATACTGAACTCTGAACTCATTGAGAACAACGGATCATTCATATTTATATCAACAATACCGCATCATCTACCCCATGTTAATGGAGGTCAAAAATTCTGTATTAAATGAC
>VMDO01020571.1:0-37237 GCA_007922755.1 Pedetes capensis
AAAGTAAAAAAGAAATCAGTTAGACTATATTAGTTTTAAGAAATGTTCCGACATCTAAGTGGGCAGGAATGCAAGGAAGAGGAGAGGAACTTGGGAAAAGAAATGTGGCTCTTGGTAAAGGAAGAAATAGCAAGCTGGGGTGCACACTCTAGCCAACAAAAGAATTGCATAAATGTGCGCTTGAAAATGAATATTAGAGCTGTTTCCCTATAACTATGTTGTTTAAAAAATGACATTTGATATTAGGATTTAAAGGGGCCAATCCTACTTTTTCTACATTTTTCTGGATCTAAATGCTTTGTGTCTTTGTCCAGCATTTTATTGCAGTAAAATTATCTATATTTAAAGTGTACAACATGACGATTTTATACACATACATTGTGAAATGATTACCACAGTCAGATTATCAACACGTCTATCACCAACCACACTTAATTACCTTTGTGCATGTGTTGAGAACATTTCAGATCTACTCACTTCAAAAATTTCAAGTAAACAACACAGTATTACTAACTAATCATCATATTGTCCACTAGCTCTCCAGAATTTATGCCTCCTATAACTGAAAGTTTTATGTATATTTTAAAACAAATGACTATTTTACTTAAATGGATTGTTTTGAGGTCATAAAAATCTTGATATTAGCATTTTCAATTATTTATTCAAGTCAGCCTAAATATTCCAAATGACATTTAGGATATATCTTTAAGTAATTCATTATTTTCTATTTTCCAGTCATTGGTTCATGCTGAATTAAAAGTGTTAATCTAGTAAAAATTACTGTTGTTATTCTGAGAATTAAAATATAGAACGACCAATGGCCAAAGTTCATTCACAAGGCCCAAAAGGAAAGAGTTCATTTAAAGCTAAAATAACAGCTAACCAGTCAGCATTTATTGTTATTTACAATGGGCTTATGATTATTCAAAAGCATACTGCAGATATATGAAGCATGGTACTTGCCTTCTGGAATTTCACAATAATATTTAGTAGGACTGTTGAACATCCATAAAATAATGCTGACTGTATATTAATATTGGGAACTGCATGAAATACTACAGAAATTGAAAGGAGAGGATGATTAGTGAAGACAGTAGAAATAGGGCTTGTGTTGCCCTAAAAGAGGATGGAATTTGAGTCCTCTAAAGGAAGAAGGATATGCTTTAGTGTGAATATGAAATGTCTCCCATAGGCTCATATGTTTAAACTCTTGGTCCCCAACTGGTGGTGCTGTTTTGGGAGGGTATAGAAGCTTTGGGAGGTAGATGTTGGCTGGTATAAGTGGATCACTGGGGGCTGGCCTTTGAAGGTTATACCCAGCCCCTGTTCCTGGTAGTGTTCTCTGTTTTATGGTATGTAGTGATGTGGTATGTCCACCACATATTCCTGCCTCTATGGACTGGCCATGCCTTCCCCGTCATTATGGACTGACCCTCTGCAACCACGAGTAAAACAAGCCTTTCTTTCAGTTGTCTTTGTTAGGTGTTTTGCTCATAACACTGGAAAGCTAACTAATACAGCCTAGAATGAACACAAGTAAACTGTATATTTATGGAGATTGTGCAGATACCAGAATGATCAATGCTAATTTTATGTGCAGCAAAGTATTGAGGAATAGCATTTAAAATGTAAATGTTTTAGCTGTGAGAACATTAGACAGTGTTTAAGATTTAACAACCTGAAGTTATACCTAGACTCTGTTAAACACAGGCTGTTTGTAATCTTTTGCAAGTCATTGCTCACCCTGAATCTCAGTTCTCCCATCTGTAAAATGATATGTTTGTTGTGAACTAAATACAAACATGTAAACATGAAAATTTTAGTGTAATTATTATGATTATGAAAAACTGGCATTGGGGCAGAAGTACTTAGACTCTATGTGGTAAGATATTTGTCAAACAGGAAAATCACATAATTGCCAGAATGCTTAAGAAAAATTACTCCCATTTGTCAAGACAAACGGCTGGATGAAGATCATTCAGGAGAGCTAGCCATGAAACTACTGCAGATGTCTCAGGCTTACATGTCAAATTGTGGATTATTGTGATAGCAAAGGAATAGGGAAGAAACAATGGGACTGAGTTCTGGAATGCTTGTCATCATTGTGAATCTCCTCATTAGTTATGGATATTTTAATAGCATATAAAATCTACATTGTACAAAGTCTAAACTTAAAAGTACATTGATATGTACTTTCTCTGATGCTATTAATTGATACTATTCTACTCTTAAATTGTCAGTAATAATTCAAATTAACTAAATGCATTATATTGAACATGTATATATAATATAGAATGCTAGACAGTAAGATGCACAGTACACCAGGAAGATGTATTTTCCAGTTTCAGAGTAAGCAGTCAGCACTTAGTTCATGTCAACACGAACGTTAATAGTAATGACAGCTCCAAAGTGTGGTAATAAATGTGAAATGCAAAAGGCAAAACTCTCAATCAAACAGAAAACATTTTACTGGCTTGATATAATACAGTTTGGTATTAACAATAAATAATTTTGCTTGTATTTTATTGAGCATTAAGCAGTTGACATCATTTCACTAATCATCAATAGTCAATGAGTACATCAATTAAGGTCTAATGAAGTTATAGAATGCAGTGATCATTTGCCTTCTTGGAAATACACAATTATGAAGAATGGTTAACAGAACACCTACTTTTATGTTGAGCCATGACATTCCTTTACATGTTTAAGAACAACTAGCCACATTAGAGAATGTTCATGTTCTAGTTTCCATTTAGCACTCCCAGCTTAAGTCACTACTAGTAAAGTACAATGGATAATTTTGATACCTCTTAGACTTTTGAGTCTTAAAAATATCTGATTTGGAATCAGAAGACTTGTATTCAAGTTCTAGTTCCACCATTTATTATCCTTCTGACTTTCTGTGCTTTGTTGTTGTTAGGTGCCATCGACTCACAGCGACCCTCATAGGGTTTTCAATGGCTGATTGTTTCGGGATTGCCTTGGGAGTGGATTGCCAGGCCCTTCTCCCATTTTTGGGGTGCTGGGAATTGAACTCGGGACCTCAGAGACTGCAGTGCAGCATTCTACCAACTGAGCTAAATCCCAGCCCCTTCTGTGCTTTAGAGCTTTGTTATTTTCCCAGAAACAAATATCTTTTTAAGGGTGGTAGGTTTAATAAGGAAGACCATCTACAGCCTTGAAATATTGTACATTCTCTTTACTCTAAGTACCTAGGTATTTACCCCAATTTCTTTTTGAGGATTTTATTAATGTGCTTGGACTGCCATAACAAAGTACCAAAGACCGCATGGATAATACAATAGAAATTCCTTTTCTCACCATTCCAGAGGCTGCTAGAAGTGCAAGATCAGTGTCAGTAAGGTTTATTTCTTCTGAAGCCTCTCTCTTTGTCCACCTTCTATAACTGTCTCCACATGATCTGGCCTCTGTACATGTGTTTATGTTCTAATCTCTTCTCATAAGGAAACCAATCATGTTAGCTTATTGTTGTTGTTGTTGTTGTTAGGTGCCCTCGAGTCGGTATCTAACTCATAGCGACCCTATGTACAACAGGGGAAACACTATTGTCAGTGCTTCTCTGCTGTTCATAGGGTTTTCAGTGGCAGATTCATTTTCGGGAGGGGGTTGCCAGGTCCTTCCCCCAAGCCTACAGCTTCTGGTGTTCCCAGGTGGTCTCCCATCCAGGTACTAACCAGGCCTGACCCTGCTTAGCTTCTGAGATCTGATGGGATCAGATGCCATAGGGCTACAGCTGCAGGCTGTTGGCTTATGGCCCACTCTAATGATTTCATCTTAACTTAATTACCTCTATAAAGACTTTATCTCCAAATACAGCCTCATTCTAATGTACTGGGATTTAGAACTTCAACATATAGATGGGGGGATACAATTCACCCCTTAACAAGGATTGTCTTGTTTCACATATTGCATGGATGTTTCATTAGATACTTTTGAGTGAGAATACTCTGGTATATGCAAGATTTTACTTATAATCATACATCGGAATGACTGAAAATGCTCAGTCACAAACATTTAACAAACACTTATTATGGACCAGACACTATAGTAGATATTGGAGATTCATTGTGAAATATGAATTTGTGCAAATATTAAAAATAGATGAATAGATATCCTCTCTAATGCTGTAAATTGATAGCACTATTCTACTATATTTTAAGAGAGGAAAAAACATGTAAGATGTGGATAATAAAGGTATGGGAGTTATGACAGAAGTATGTTATGGGAGGAGTGAGATGTAGATGAGGAAATGACAGAGAGGTGATGGTTGCTTAGTTGAATATTGATCCATCAATATATATGCATTGCTTGTTGTTGTTACTATTGAGTGCCGTCCAGTCAGATCTGACTCATAGTGACCCTATGTACAGCAGAATGAAACATTACCCAACACTGTGCCATGCACACAATCTTTTTATGTTTGAGTTGAATGTTGTAGCCACTGTTTCTTCTCATTACAAATTGTGCCACATCAAAAAAGGAGGTTGCAGGGGCTTTACTCCATTCCTGTCATTAAGGTTGATTCTAATTTGAGGAGACAACTCTTACCCAGTCGTTTCTTAAATGCCTTCCAGCCTAGGGGGCTCATTTTCCAGCACTGTATTTGACAGTGCTTCTCTGCTATTCATAGGGTTTTCAATGGCTAATTATTTCAGGAGTGGGCTGCAAGTCCTTCTCCCTAATCTTAGTCTGGAAGCTCAGCGGAAATGTAACCACCAGGGGTGGACCTGATGATATCTGAAATACTGGTGGCATAGCTTTCAGCTTCAAAGCTACATGCAAACCCCCACGGCACAAGAAGCTGACAAACACGTGGAGGATGCATTGCTTAGTAAGGATGAAGTGTAAAAAAGAGTTATATTTTAAAGGATACTGTAAGTAACTTGTACTTTTATAGTAGAGGAAGTAAGTTTTAACAGAATTAGCTGATCATTCTATGCTCACCTTCATCCTCTATCAATTTTCTGTCATTATAAGCTTTATTTTGTGTGCTGGAGAGTGTACTGGTAAGGCTGACTCCTATGGAATCTATGGAATTTATCATGCTGGCTCTCTGACTCTGGTTTAATTTTGGGTTTGGCTAATGGGTGGGAGGCTCTGGTAAGAGCTAACTGGGTATGAGGTGGAGAGAGAAAGAAAGATATTAGATTATGTTTCTAACAGCAGTTAGCATTCTATAGGACAAAATTTATAACATGCCTATTAGGCCACATGTCTTCCATAGTACTAGCTCTTACCTGACTCCAGTAGGTGTAGGGATGGAAACAACTGCCTGGTGCTGTTGGTTCCTCGGTCCGTTAGCATCACTGATTGGCTCTTCTAACCCTTCAAACATTCTATGAAGAGCTCTTTCATTCCAGTCTCTTCATTTTTCCAAATTATTGTGCCTCCTGTTTCCTGCAGGGACCCTGACTGGCATTAAATATATCATATCTATATCAGAGGAAAGGAATTATAGCTGCAGAGTGGAAAAAAGACTCAAGTGGGAAAAAATGGATAGAGGGAGGTCCATTAGGACATTCTGGAAAGAGTCAAGTAAATGGATGGTGGGAGTGAAAAAGCAGGGTTGGAGAGGATGATAAGGGCATGAAGTGGGTATTAGTTGAAAAACAAAGCATGGATCATACCACTTGTTTTTTTTCTTCATCCATTTGAGTGATGTTATCCAATTTAGTGGGCTGGGGTTTAGCTCAGTTGGTAGAGTGTTGCTCTGTGCTCTCAGAGGCCCTGGGTTCAACTCTTAGCATTGCAAAAATTGGAGAAGAACCTGGCAACCGACTCCCCAAAGAATCTTGAAATAATCCACCATTGAAATGCCTATGAGGGTCACTGTGAGTTGGACCCGACTCAATTGCACCTAACAACAACAACAACAACAACAACAACAGCAACAGCAACAACAACAACAACATCCTATTTAGTAGAGAATATAGGAATTATAGTGTTGGCAGAAATAATTAGTTCAATTAGAATATACTGAGTTTAGAGTGTCATACTATATCCAGATAGAAAGTAGCATATGTAGGTATGAAGGTGAATGTAAAGGTTAGAAGTAGATATGTTAGAGTTACAGAAAGAAGTCTAAACCAAAGATTAAAATGAGGGAATAAGGTAGAAAATATGTGGTACTTGAAGCCATGCTGAAAATAAAATGACCCAAAAACAACGTGGACAGTGTGAAAAGAAGTGGCCAAGTGTCCTTGGAGACAACAATATTTATGGTTCAAAGAAAGAAGAAAAGTCAACAAAAGAAGATTAAGAATTGCTTGGTAGTGAGAGGTACTACAGGTAGCCTTATTAAAAAAAGATTCTGGGTCATTGGTTAGCTTTGTCAAGAAAGATTACTTATGTGAATAGGGCAAAAATCCAAACAAATTCGCTTCAAGAAGGAACAGAAATGTCTGTTAAGAAATTTGGTTATTGAGAGAAGACAGATGTAAGGCTTAATATAGAAATATCTATAGATATTTTAAAGGCTAAATCTGAACAATGCTACACAGAAAGACCTTTCCTTTCCTATCCAGTTGAAAGAAAAACAGATAAAAGAAAGGCTTTTCTTCCTGAGAATTAGTAATTTAAGTGTTATAGTATGAAAAAATTGTATAAGAGAAGAGTTGTTATTGTTGTTGTTAGGTGCCGTCAAGTTGGTATCCGACTCATAGCGACCCTCATAGTGTTTTCAATGGCTGACTATTTCGGGATTGCCTTGGGAGTGGATTGCCAGGTCCTTCTCCCAATTTTGGGGTGCTGGGAATTGAACTGAGGACCTCAGAGACTGTAGCGCAGCACTCTACCAACTGAGCTAAATCCCAGCCCAAGAGAAAAGTATGTAGCATATAAAATTCATAATTTATTTTAGGTAATGTCTTCGTTTAATAACAAGAATTCTCAACCTGATTTTTTTTTAGTTTTTTAAAATATATCCCTTTATTTTTAGTTGCAGCTCTCATTTTACCAATTCTAATTTTCTCTAGACTAATTTTTCTATATCATATCCTACATATATAATTCACAATTCCTATCGTTGTTTTAAAGTTTTATTTTAAAAATCCATTCCCAGCTTTGCAAACAGCAAGCAGTTTATACACAAACACAGACACACACCTCAGTAACAAAAGGGCAATTTTTCTGTCATAGCAGTTTGTCCACTTGCCATAAGTGAATGTAAATGTAGGACTATGGAAAGGTGACAACCTTTCTAATAAGGGTTGCTCTACTTGTGAGAAAACACCAACCTTCCCCATATTAGAATAAGTGTGACTTCAAAATTTACCACGTTAAGTAGAAAACATTGTAGGCTGATGTCTTGACTAGATCATTTATAAAGAGTGTAACTGAGTGGCAGAGAGAGAAATCCTGTCATACTTGCCTCTTATATTACACATCGCCATTCTGTCAAGTCAAATCTAATATAAATGAATCACATTAATCAGAAATGTGAATTTTTACATGACAAGCTAAAGGGGCATGCCATTTCCAATTAGATTAGTGATCTAAAATTAGCTACTGACACAAGCAAGTATACATGGTCAATTTGCCTGCCTGAAACTGAAAATTAAATAAGACATATTGGATAATAGATAGCCCTAGAGGGGATATGCAGCTGTAATTCACTCAAGTTGCTCGGTTGATGTCACAAGCCAGCAAAGAATATTTGATCTTGTGCTCATTTTGAGATGCTTGGATTTAAGTCAGGAAAATCCTTGGATCAAATGTCCATTGATTTTGGTTCTGTGGATACTAGGGGGTGTATGCAGAGAGGACATTCACTATTGTTTCAATAGAGAAGTAAATTGAGTTGGCAAAGGAGAATGATTCATTGTGAGATCAATATCTCATTATTGATATGTATCAATACTCTTGAAATGGAGAAACATGTTTTTATGCAAAGCTACTTAAGCTTTTTTACTGGAGTATTTTTCAACTTTACATTGTAAATGATATCCCCATCTTACCCTTCTCACAGGTCATTGCAAGTATTGGTCAAAATAACAAGTGGGCTTTGAGCAATCATAAATATTTTTGTGTTGTTATTACCATCATCATTATTTTAAAATGTAACTATGAGTCATTTTTGTTGTAAGAATTACAACCATAATGTTCCTTGGAAGCAAGGATGGCTAGTCTGTGCCTTATGTATTTTGAACATGTTGTCAAGAAGGACCAGTTTCTAGAGAAGGATATCATGTTTGGGAGAGTGGCAAGTCAATGAAAGAAAGGAAGACCCTCAACTAGATGGATTGATACAGTGTCTGTAACAATGGACTTAAATATAAAAAAGATAGTGTGTCTGGCACAATGTGTGGGAATGTTTCGTTCTGTTGTATATAGGGTCCCTATGAGTCAGAACTGACTTGATGGCACCTAATAATAATAATGAGTCATTTTTTGTAAGGTTTACCTGATAATTGTGCATTCACATCTTGTCTACAAGAATGATAGCAAGAATGTGCCATCAATAAAGTGATGTACCTGAGTTTTCTTGTTTTTATGTTGATAAAAATGAATTGATAAACTAAAGTCCTATGTCTTGACCTCAGGCACTAGAAGTGAAAAGCAAGATGCTTAAAGTTATGAGGATTTTTATAATTGCAGAATAGGGTTTTACTTAACAGGAGCAAATAATTGATAATGCAATTTCTTGATAAATTTTTTTTGGGTAGTAATCATAATTTCATCTTTTTGGCCACATGTATGCATACAAATCTGTTGCGAAGAGACTGATAGCTGGGCACTGTGGCTCATGCCTGTAATCCTGGTCACTAAAGAGGCTGAGGCAGGAGGATTGCAAGTTCGAGGCCAGAGGTATCCTGTACAACTTAGTAAGACCCTGTCCAAAATAAAATTTAAAAGGGGATGAGGGGGTGCAGCTCCATGGTAGAGCACTTGTCTAGCACACAGAAGGCCCTGGGTTCAACCTCCTAGTACTGCAAAAAAAATTAAACTGATATAGTTCAGCAAATTTGCTATAAAGTGAATGCATTTCAAGTTAATTCCATTTTCCAATTAACCTCCATAATTTTTAGGGAAACCTATTACATCATGAGTATAATAAAGCACATTATGAATGCAGTAAATCAGAAAATAGGCAATAGATTTGAATTGTTAGTTTACAAAAAGGAAGTCTTCAAATGAATAATAAGCATATACAAAAAGTGTCAACATCATGATTTCTCAGGGAAATGGAAATGAAAACCTCAACGAGATACTAGTAGAAATCTGCATAAAATTAAAGACACTAATAATACTCAGTATTGGTAGAGATGGGGAAGAGCAAGAAGGGTAAATTGACACAACCACTTTGGGAAAATGTTTAGCAGTATCTATTAAAGCAAACCATGATGCTATCTCTATGTTCTAGCAATTGCACTTAAATGTATTCCCAAGAAAATGAATGCAAAAGTCAGTATCAAGAATATTCTTAGCAGCTTAATTCATAATAGTCTGAAATTAGAAACAACTCAAATGTCCATCAAGATAAAAATGAAGCTGGGTGTCATGGTACACAGCTATAATCCCAGCACTTGGGAGAATGAGATAGGAGGATCACAAGTTCTAGGCCAGTCTGAGCTATGTAGCAATACCTTGTCTCTAAAACAAAAACAAACAAAAAATGAATAAATACATTGTGGTATGTTCATTCAGTAGAATACTACTGTGTAATAAGAAATCATGAGTTCCTGCTGCATTCTACAATGTGGATTCATGTTACAAACATAATAGTGAGCCAAGAATGCTATGCATGAAAGTTATTATTCCATTTGTATGAGGTTCCATAATGGGAAAAGCAAATCTATAATATTAGAATTCAGAACTGTGGTTACCTCTGGGAGTAAGGAACCAATGGCAAGGTCAAGAGAGAGCCCTCTGGGATGCTAGAAATGTTTAATAGCTTAATCTGAGTATTGTATTTCCTGGTATGTGTGTGTACATGTGCACGTGAGTGCGCATGTGTGTATGTGCAAATGTTCACAGTTGTAAATTGTAATTTTATGTATATGTCCTATACCTCAATAAAGATTTAAAAACAAAGAGCCAATATTTAAAATCACATATGGAAAGAAAAAATGAATTTCTGACAAAGTGCAAAATATTAACAAGAAATTTAAATTTCCAGGAATATCAGTGAGCCATGCTAAAAAATATCAAAACAATACTCAAAATAATAAGGTCATATAGTCTCTAAAAACCTGCCAGTATGACACTTCTATCTTGACACACATTTTCCCACAAAAAGCTTCATCAATTCAAATTGGCTTGCCAACTACTTCTGATGTCCTTGAAACATTTCAGCTGCCATTCAGTATCATTTAGAAATATATTCATTCACATTTTATTGATGAACATACTATTCTTTCTTCAAACATATTTTATGTGCTTATGTATTCAATTATGTTAACGTGAGATTATTTGCAGGATTGTTGAATGGTAAAAGAGCTGTAAACGGGTCTACAAGGTGGAGAATTTTCTTTGTATACTGGAGATCTGAGGCAGTTGGGACATAGATTCATCTGAAAACTAGTAAATGCCCAAATGTTTGTTGTGCTAATTATTTGCCACTATATATGTTTGTCCATCAACTGATGACTTGAAAAATATAAATAATGCACACTCAGCTTTACAAAGTATAAGCAATTCCTGGAGTTCTAAAATAAAATGTGTTGTAAACAGATGAACCTTCTGACTGTGATAGCACTGGAGGCCAAATATCAGGAAAAATTAATGGCAAAAATCTCTCCAAATGCTAAACACTTATGGGCAGTGTTCCTTATTTTACTTAGACCACTAATTCCTTATATTTAGAATAATGTTATGAAGGGAGAGTTTGCTATACTTCCCATAACTCTTATTCTTTTTCTTTATGGACAAATTAAGACCTTATTGCCCAGCCTTTTCTAAACGTTCCAAAGTTCAGTCCCATACATAAAATTGAAGCCTAGGGCTTAATATCTTGAACATAGCCGAAACTCTTTATACTGTGGATGATTGGTGTTTGGGAGATCTGAAATGGGGAAGGATTAAACATAGCAAATCTGTGCATAAATTTAATTACACACAGAGAGAAGAAAGAGGAAGAGGATTGTGTTCTAGTGATATGCCATGTGGGAAAACACTTTTCATCACAAAAGATTGTACCTTTCTCTACTCATCTACTATGCCATTTACCTTCCAAAAATCCTAAGAAGTGGCTAAGACATATACTTTGTTGTAAGACTAAGAACCTGAAGCATAATGAATATAAGTACTCCACAAAAGTTAACTCATAAACTGAATCCATGAAAATTTGGAGTGCTTTACCTATAACTAGTGCTTACGAAAATACAGTGAATGTTTAAATTTTAAAAAAACTACAGTAAAATATTCATTGCTATTAATCCCCCTCAAAACACCCAGTCTGGCTTTGTACACATTTATTGCATCATTCTTGCCACTTTCTGAAGCAATTCTGAAAGTCTTCATTCATGAGTGTCTTTAGTTGTGCTGTCATGGCTATGCAACTGAATTGATTCAATTCGTACACCTTTTTTGGTCATTTTGACTTTGAGAAAGAGCGAGAAGTTGCTCGGTGCCAGATCTGGTGAATAAGGTGGATGAGGACACACGATAATGTTTATTTGACAGAAATTGCTGTAGCAGAAGCACTGTCCATGATCTGTGATTTAGGGCCACTTTAAAACACATGTTTTCTCAAATTCATTTCACACCCAACTGACGGCACCAAACAAATTGAAACTCATCACACTCTGTTACTAAAGCTTGAGGTGCTGCTTGCCACTTTCCATATTGAAGATCCTTGCCTTTCCATATTGAAGATACTAGCCTTTCCCTTACATGGCATGCAACAGCCATTCACCATATTTTTTTATCACACTCTGTGCATTCCTCTGAGGAGCTCTACCTGTGATTGTAGGTAGAATTAACGTTTTAAATGTATCTTAAAATGTAGAATACATTTCCATGATTCAAAAGTTAGGTGATTTAAAGGAACAGTTTCCAAATTTTGGCACCAGGAACTGACTCTGTGGAAGATAATTTTTCTATGATGAGGTGGGAGATGGATCGGGATGATTCAAAGGTATTAAATTTATTGTGTAAATACATATGAAGCTTGGCTTGCACACTCACCCACTGCTCATGCCAGTATTGGTGTGTGGTTCAGGTGATGGGGGCCCTTGATTTGAAGTCTGTAGTTACATACTCTTTTTTATCATTGTCCCTCAATTATCCTGTTCACCTCCTCAGAGGCAATAAATGTTACCAGTTTCTTAGCTATTTTTCTGGAGATATTTAATGCTTGTGAGAGAAAATACACAAACACACATCATAAGTACAACACATGCTGAAAACTTTTAAACTTTTACGCAAATGGTAGCATACTACACATAGTACTCTGTACCTTGTTTGATTTTGTGTTTGCCAATAGTAGCATCTTTTTTTCTACTTTTAGAACTGTGTGGTGAACTGAAAGATTGTGGAAGTTACCAGTATACACAGATTATGGCTCCTTCACCTACTGACAAGCTTTAAGAAGTGAGCAGGATGCCTAAGGGTTCTCTCCGCAGCAGGTGCACACACATAGAAACACAGAGAAAGGGGGAGAGGCGGGGGGAGATTGGAACTGGAGAATTGGGAGTTAAGCTGTTTTATAGCTTATCATTTATATGTTCTGGGGACAGTTATTTAATCTGTCTGAGCATCTGTTTCTTCTGTTTAATACATGTTATTGGTAACTACAAACCAAAAAAATCCACCAAGTATAAGCATCCTTTTTTTTTTCTTTTTGTGATATTAGACTTTTGAACCCAGGGTCTCACACATGCTAGGCAAGTGCTCTACCACTGATTTGTACCCCCACCCCCTTTTAAAATTTTTGTTTGAGACAGGGCCTTACTAACTTTTACAGGTTGCATGTGGCCTCAAACCTGAGATCCTCCTGCCTCAGTCTCCAGAGCTTTTGTGATTATAGGTATGCACCATGGCATGACAGTTGTTCCTCATTTTTTTTCTTTGTTCTGATATGAGGATTTGCCACAATTTATATATTGATTTTATATAATGAACAAATGCTGATGCATGTATGGACTCTTTCCATTTTTAAAAAATCTTTTCTGATAATGCTACTATAAATCCATTCTAGGACATGTATGTATTTATCTTGGGTTTATAACTAGGAGTGGAATTGCTAGGTCACTACCATGCTTATTCTTAGAATAGTCAATAATTAGTGGTAACTATTATAATTTATACCTGCAGCCATACCACTGTGGCATCTGATCCTGTCAGATCTCGGAAGCTAGGCAGGGTAAGGCCTGGTTAGTACTTGGATGAGAGACCACCTGGGAACACCAGATGCTATAGGCTTGGGAGAAGGTCCTGGCAACCCACTTCCAACAATCTGCCATTGACAACCCTATGACTAGCAGAGAAACAGTAACAATACTGTTTTACCTATTGTACATAGGGTCTCTATGAGTCGGATATCGACTGACTAACACCTTACAACATCAACAGTTATAATTCATCTAAAAGTTTCAATTAGGATTTATTCTTATAAGAACCAGAAAACAACTCTTATTGATTTAAGGACAGAGGAATGTGCTGAAACACCACTTAATAAGTCATAGAACCACTGGGAAGATTTGAAAATAGAATCAGAAAAAGATAAGGGGAAAGGACATCTTCCTGGACTGAAGCACAGCTACCCCCATACTGAAAAACCAGTATCAGGAGGACAAAACTACAGTCATACTCCATTCCACACATCATAGTTTGCACAGCCAGTATTGAATCCCTGCCCACAGGCCACTGTATGTGACTCATATCACTGCATCTCTCTGGTGATTACCACCAGAAAGAAATGCATTTGTCTTTGTTTCTTTGCTTTCCTGGCAACTGATTCAAAGTCTGGTGTGTGCACAGCTGATGAGCCAGTCCTAGGTCACATGTTCAGGCTGAAGATGGGTAGAAGCCTGGAAAAGTGGTATATAATGTAGCTACTCTCCAGACAGAATAAATAAGGTTCAGAAATTGGTGTGAAAAAGACAAATGAGCCAGACATGGTGACATAAACCTGTAATCCCAGCACTTAGGAGGCTGAGGCAGAAAGATCCCTAGTTTGAGCCCAGCTTGGGCTACAGAGTGAGTTCAAGGCCAGTCTGGGCTACAATAGTGAGATTCTATTTCAAAAATATGACAAACAACCATCACAGTGCTCAATAAATTGGCTTCTTCTCTCTGTTTTCAAGATTGACTGTTTCTTCCTAAGTATCTGAAAAAACAGATATTGATTTCCTTCCATTAAGAAATAAAGCCAATTAAATGAAAACAACTTAAATTCAACTTCTAAAAATCACTTTTGTCTTGGCTATATTCAATTATGACATGAGATTTTTATAAATTAGTATTTTAATTGTATATATATGTATGTAAGGGATACTGAGTAATCAGTTCATATATACAGTGTGCAATTATTAAATCAGAATTGTTGATATTTTCATCTTAAACATTCTGCAAAAAAGTTTTGATTAGCATGCAACAATAATTGTAGGTAATTGTAGATATTTATGAATTATGTTGTTGTTAGGTGCCATTGTTGCATACAGTATAGTGAGATTCATTACAGAATTTTCAGAGTTGCATTCTGTATCTTGCACTTATTCTTTCCCTCTTTACTCCTCTATGTTGTTCCTCTCCCCTTCCAGCTTTCCCATCGCCCTCCCCTTCCCATGTTTACCCTTTCCACTAATGCTAGGTCCACTTATACTTTCCAATCTTAGATATGTACAATAATATATATATATTATATATATGACATATATATATATTTTTTCCTCTTTAGGGTAGATCTAGCTCCTACATATGAGAACATACAGTATTTCTCTTTTTGAGTATGAGTTTTTCACTTAAAATGATCATCTCCAGTTCAAACCATTTTGCTGCAAATGATATAATTTTATTCTTCTTTACTGCTGAATAATATTCCATTTGTGCATATATACTACATTTTTTTGTATCAAATCATCTGTTGATGGACATCTGGGCTGATTCCATCCCCTAACAATTGTGAAAAGTGTTACAATATACAAAGAAGTGCAGGTGTCCCTGTAGTATAATCACTTATCTTCCTTTGGGTCTATTCCTAGAAGTGGTATAGTTGAATCATGTAGTAGTTCTATTTTTAGTTTTCTGAGAAATCTCCATACTGATTTACATAATGAACTAATTTACCATCCCATCAATAGTGTAAAGGAGTACCCTTTTCCTCATATCCTCATCAGCATTTGTTGTTTGTTTTGTTCATGCTAGCCATTCTGACTAGGGTGAGATGGAAGACATGAGATTAATTCTAAACATAACTTTGAGGGTTGTAAAATAATTTAAAACATTCATGTAGGTATTAGGAAGTGGAGATCCAATATTGGAATATACTGTTGATTTTTATAAAATGAAGAAAAAATGATTTCATTCTCTATGTTGTACTGTAAAGTTTTTGAATACATAGGCACTTGTACTTAGTCTTCCTTATCACCTCCCCAAGGCAGATACTGCCAGAAAGTCACTCCATTCTGGCCCCAAATCCATTTGTACAAATGTAGGGCGTCTGAGGCCAGTTTTTGGAACTATGTGGTTCTTGATTAATTTCTGAAAATAAGCCTGTTTTATTCTCTTTTACCTCCTTTCCATTCTGCTTTCTTTTCCTGGTTCCTCTAACTATTGGCCTTACTGAACTGTGGATCATATTAATAACTTCATTCCATTGTTTGCAATCAGTTATCCATTTTGTTTTTGAAAGAAAGCTCACTCTTTTCTTGAGTTAACTATAACTAGCTCCTTGCCCAGCCTCCAATATCTTCCCTGTTAGTTCATTTTAGTGAATTCTGCTAGGCCAAGTCTACTACCAAGAGAGTGATGAGTAAAGGATGTGAGTTAGCATTTTAGTGTATTACCACTGCAACTTTGGGACATTTTCTTCATCTCTTATAAAAGCTCATTCTCAATGGAAATTTATTACAGTTTGAATTCCACTCTCAGTTACTTCTAATGATGTTCAATCCACCTGCCACCTGCTCATCCATTCCTTCACTGAAAAGACTGACTCCCAGTTTTTCTCTCCTTGTCTAATTCTAGGAGATTTTAAAGTTCGAGGAGCTATCCAACTTAATGGCCTTGGAATTCCTTTAGCTCCCTAATTCTAAGTCCACAATCTACATCCTTTTGTGGCTTGGAAATTGCTCCACTTCAGCGTCCTACTTTCTAACCACAATTTGCTGCTTTTATCCTTTTTACCACGTTATCTGTTATCTCCACCTGGTAGCTTTATTCTGTTTTGTTGTTGTTGTTAGGTGCTGTCGAGTTGGTATCCGACTCATAGTGACCCTTATAGGGTTTTCAATGGCTGACTGTTTTGGGATTGCCTTGGGAGTGGATTGCTAGGTCCTTCTCCCATTTTGGGGGTGCTGGGAATTGAACTCGGGACCTCAGAGACTGCAGCGAAGCGCTCTAACAACTGAGCTAAATCCCAGCCCTTACTCTGTTAGAGGTACTTTTAAATATTTACACACAATGGTTCCACACACATGTGTGCTCTCCAAGTTTGCTCGGGTTCCCAGTACACCATTCCAGTCATTTTATCTAGCATTAGGTCTCTCTTCCATTCCCCTCAATTACTGTTTTCCAAACTTCCAAATTTACCTCAAGTCCTTCCTTCTCCAAACAACTGCTGATTTCATTCTCAGCAGATGGCCTTGCCTTTATATCAGTGGAAAAATTGAGGTCATGAGTGAGGTCTCACTCAATCTCTGTAAACATATCTATATTCATTGGTTTTTACTTTCTTCCCTTCACTCTAAGAAGTGTCCTATGTCTCTTACCAGATCAAGGTCAACTCACACCTCTGGTCCAACTCAGTCTTCCACTGTATCTGTCCTGTCCTTGCTCTGTCATTCAGCTTTTCTTCAATCTCTTTATTGGATCCTCCTCCTAGTCCATAGACACCTAAAGATCTTTTCATTTTTAAAGACCTTTAGACTTGCATCCCATTTAACTGTCATCCAGTTTCTGTCTACTTTCAGATCTTTTGAAAGCATAGTAAAGCTGGCTTTTTGGGGGGATTTTCATTTCAATTTCAGCTCCTTGAGCTCTGAAATCTACCTTCCTCATTCCTCTCCTGAAATTACTTTCCCTAAAATGCATCATGACCTAGTTGCCAAATCTAATACACATTTTCTTGTCTCTGTTTTTGACACTGCTAATTGTGTTCTCTATTGAAAACATATCTTTTTATGATTATAAAAGCAGCACGTATTTATTATAGAATATTTGGATAATACAGAACAACACAAAGAAGAAAAATGTTATGTGGAACAGCACTAAAGGGTGATAATCACTACTAACATTTTGCAATGCATGTGTTTATCAGTATATGGAGAGACAGAGGTAGACATAGGTATGGTGGTAGTGGTTGTTGATAGGTGTCGTTGAGTCAGGTCTGACTCATAGTGACCCTATGTACAACAGAAAAAAACATTCCCTGACACTGTGCCATGCTCAGCATTGTTGTCAGTACTTCTCTGCTATTCATAAGGTTTTCAATGGCTGATTGTTTCTTGGGAGTTGGCTGCCAGTTTCTTCTTCCAAGCCTACAGCACCCAGTATTCCCAGGTGGTCTCCCATCTAAGTACTAACCATACCCAATCCTGCTTAGCTTCCAAGACCTGATAAGATCGGATGCGAAGGTGGTATGACTTTAGATTAGGTATATGGTATGTAGGCAAAATTCCGCAAAGTAAATTTTACCTGTCTTTTTATATATCATATTGTGAATGCATTCCCATATTCTTAAATATTTTTGAAGATGCTTATAACTGCTGCATGATATTCTAGAATATGGATGAATTTTCATTTACTTAGCCATTTCACGATTATTAGATATTTGACCCATTTTATCTTCGCAATTATATATAAAAGTGCTATATACATCCTTGTACATAAATCTTTGACAATTTCCTTGGGATTATTTCTTTAGAAAATATCATTTCAAGGCAATTATTGGGTCCAATAAAGTAAATCTTTTTAGGTGATGGCATATAATGCTAAATTGAGTCCCAGGAAAATTATAGTGATTGATAATCTCATTTATAAGGAGTACCTGTTTTTCTTTTTTGTCTAAAAATTTTCTACTCTGTTTCCATTATAATATCATCTAATCTACTTCCACAATAATATCCTCTTTTTGTTCTCTTTGTTCTTCTCAGACTGTATTTCTTTGTCCCCCTTTCCTGGGAGTTTATAGTTCTAAACTTATTCCTTAAAGTTTATACTTCCCGTAGTTATATATTTAGACCAATGACCCTTTAACTTTATTATTCCCCATGGTTATTTCTTTGACTTCAATAGTTTCAATTTCCTATATTATGCTGAAAATTTCCAAATATAAGACACCAGATCTGGCCCTCACTCCTGAATTTTAGATTCATGGATAGAACCATCTCTAAGACACCACTTTTCTGTTATCTTACAAAAAATCATCAACTCAATCTATCAAAAAATGTATTGGTAGCACAACCAGTGGAGGCATCTCCGAAACTTAAAATCTGTCTTTTCCCTCTTTTTCAACCACAAAGTCCACACTGTAATCACAAAGAAAGAAGACTCTCGGCTTAGTGTTCCCCTGCCTGAGTAGAGAATATATTGAACATAAGAATGTTCTCAACTTGATTATTTTTTTTTATTTGAGAGAGAAATATTTGGTGAATTTTTGATGAGTCAAATCTAGGTAAGGCCAAAAGTAGGGCTCAGGCTGGATGTTTAGCTCCATGCTAGAGTGTGTGCTCTGCATGCACAAAGCCCAGCATTTGGTCTCTAGCACAAAAGGAAAAAAAAAAAGTAGGCCTGAAGCTCTTATTTATTCTATTACAGAATAGTATTCTCTCTTTTGGAATTTGTGTTATAATATATATGTATGTATACACTTGAAAAAATCAGCAAGCCATGTAAAGGATATTCAAAATATGAAATCAAATTACCTTTAAGCTGGAAGGCATAGTTGAGACATCAGGTTGAATATCGTCATTTAGTTAACCATCTGGGAGTCAGAAATGTCACATGACTAACTCAAAGAACAATGGTTAGTTAGTAGAGATCATGAAAATCCAAATCTTTTAATTCTTGTTCTAGTATGGATTTCAGTACATAAATATTTTCACATGTTCTTAACCCTGGTTCTTGGAGAAACTTCTACAAAATTATACTTATGAATGTGAATTCTGGGAAATCTTACATCGTCTTACATCCCTAGGATCATGACTTATAGAAAACCATGGAGCATTATGATGTTCATAGGCATCACGCACTTTTGCCTTTGTAGGCTACTTCTTCCGTAGACAAATAGTAAAAATAATAAAAATTTTATTTTGTGATTCCATTGGTATAAATACTAATATGATTCAGGCTAGGCTTATTATCATATGTTTATAATTATCATTTCCACTTTTTGTTCTCATTTTAACATACAACCTTTAAGGACTCTTAGAAGTGTTCTGGGCCCTAGGCATTGTGCCTGCTGAAACTAGTGGAGAAGTTAGTCCTGTTCAAACTGCACGATAAAGACTCTCAGACATCTCGCAATGAGAGAATCTGTTTACTTGTGTTTTACTTAGCACTTCCAAAATTTTTACTCATGAGGTCCTAGTACAACCTCAATGCACACTGGTGTTGTATCATTCTCTCTTCTCAAAATGCAATGATAATCACTCTGCAGAAAGGTAGGCAGTGATGCAAAATCAACTAATTTCTGGACTTGACTGTGGTTGAGATCTTAGAATTAGCTATAATGTACTCATTAAAAGCCTCTTCAAGATGTTTTATAGAGCATGCAAGCACATCAAATGCTCACATATAGTTTGTATTACTCTATGGAATATTTGACAATTATATTTCATTAACACATCTTTCTAGTACATGGAAATGGTGATGCACCATTAGTTCATGTTTTTGCTTCTAAAGACAATCAGATAAAATTAGAGTGCCTATAAAACTAGATTTTCAGCTCATTTTCAGAAGACGGGTAACAGAAATTTCATGAATTAGAAATGACAGTATTCATTTCATATGGTGACTACTTTAAGAAGTGGCCAAATTTTCCATGCTTTTATGATTCTTTTGACACATTGAAGTGGAACAATCAATTCATATCTGAAATGCCTTTAATAACTTAATATTCATTTTAAGAAGAAAGTTTTAAATATTTGTTGTGAAGTCTAAAGATCAGTTCTAAACTTATAATAATCCAGTATCTTTTAGATCTATAGTTTTATGGAGATCCTGTAGTATATTGCCAGGTACTGAGTCAGGATAGGATAGGGTAATGGTACAGTGACAAATAAACAAACAAAATTTTCAGTGATTTCTTGCAAGATTTATGTTTCACTCACAAAGTCTGCTGTGTGTCTGAAAACTCTTCGGCAGTTTGTGATCTTCCATCTCCATCAACTCCACATGAGAATTTCTCCACAATTACTGGGAGGGGGAAATACTGATTATTAAGTAATTTGGTCTGGAAGTGTCACTTAATATTTCTGCCTCCAATCTATTGTTGTTGTTGTTAGGTGCCGTTGAGTCAGTATCCGACTCATAGCGACCCTCTGTACAACAGGGGAAACACTATTGTCAGTGCTTCTCTACTGTTCATAGGGCTTTCAATGGCAGATTGATTTTGGGAGGGGTTTGCCAGTTCCTTCTCCCAAGCCTACAGCTTCTGGTGTTCCCAGGCGGTCTCCCATCCAGGTACTAACCAGGCCTGACCCTGCTTAGCTTCCGAGATCTGACAGGATCGGATGCCACAGGGCTACCGCTGCAGGCTCCAATCTATTGGCCAGACATAATTATATGATCCCCTCAAGATATAATATTCCCATGAGTCTGAAGGGAGGGTAGAAGTGGATATGAGGAATATAGATGCCTTGCCTCAACAGTTGTTTCATTTTTGGTGAGCACCATCAAGTCAGATCTGACTCATAGTGGTCCTCAGTACAGCTGAATGAAACACTACCCAACAATGTGCCATGCACACAATATTTTTATGTGTTAGCTCAGTGTTGCCGCCACTATGTTTCTTCTCATTTTCAGTTGTGCCACATAAGCAGAAGGGGGTCTCGGGGGCTTTATTCCATTCCTGTCATTAAGATCGACTCTATTTTGAGGAGGAAACTCTCCCCCAGTTGTCTTTTGAATGCCTTCCAGCCTGGGGGACTCATTTTCCAGCACTATATTTGAGAGTGCTTCTCTGCTATTCATAGAGTTTTCAATGGGAAATTGTTTCAGGAGTGGGCTGCTAGGTCCTTCTCCCTAGTCCATCTTAGTGTGGAAGCTCAGCTGAAACCTATTTGCCATGGATGGCATTGCTGGAATCTGAAATACTGGTGGCATAACTTTCAGCTTCACAGCAACATGCAAGTCTTCACAGCATGACAAGCTAATAAACATGTGGGGGGCTCTAGTCTTCAGAAAGAAACAAGTGTCTTTTTGCTTGCTACAAGGCCCAACTTTCTGAAACAATGAGAGTTGATTGTTGCTCTTTTCAAAAAAAAAATTTAGAAAGAGAGTCAGCATGTTTAAGTTTTCTATATGAATTTTGAAGCAGTTAATTAGCTTCTGATGTGTAATTATAAGCTCTTAAAACTCTTATTTACTGAGAATATTTCCTTCAAAATTCCACTTGGTTTGAATTAGTTTCTTGTCTCAGTACTTAGACAGCTGACACATTCAGAAATACAGGGAGAATGTGATGGCTGTCCCATCTCTCACCTTTCTAGGTCAATCCATTGTTTACATTGTTTTTAGATAATTCTCAGTGTCTATCTGATCTTACTGCTCCCTGCTTATAATCTTCCACTGGGCTTCTCATTACCTATTCAATTAAGTATTAAATCCTCACCTGGGCATTCTAGGCATTGAACAATATGGCCTCAATTTACACACTCCCTGTCATTGTGCTAGCGTTAGAATGGGAATTTGAACTGAGGCAGACTTGCCTTTGAAGCTTGTGCTCTTTCACCTTATACCATATGGCCTCTCATGTGAAATTCACATGGGCACATAAAGATACACATAAGGATTTTCAGTGCAGCATTGTTTGTAGCAATAAACAATTGGAAGTAATCTAGTTGTCTAAAAGAAGGTGTTAACAAATTTAGGTAAGGTCATAGATTACAAGAAAAGGAAATAATTAAAGTAAAAGAACTATAAATTGTTGAAACCAACAAATTATAGAAGGTTGCATGCAATATGATTCTGTTTCTGTAATGTTCAATAATATACATATATTATAAAAGAACCAAATAATGAGGAAAATATAGAATCTATGGAGAAAAGGGGAATAATTGAATTGAGAAGGGTACAAAAGAGGCATCAACCTAGTTAGATTACACCTCTTAAAAAAGAAAAGACCAAGAAAACAATATGGCAAGGAATTTAAATAGGTCATTATAATATTCTCTATCTTCTCTGTGTTTAAAATATAAAAAAATCTATAAAACAAATATGTAAGTAGATAATTGAAAAGATATGTAATAATATTTTTGTCTCAGGGTGATGACATTAAGATGGCTCTGTTTTCTTTGCTTGTATATTTTTTGTAATTTAAAAAATAAATATTTTTGATTCCTTGTTTCTAGTCCAACATGTAAAGAGTTTGGAAGTCATTAGTTCCAGTTTTATAACAATGAAAAGCATAGACACAAGCTGAAAATCTACAACTCTTCTTATGTTCATTAGAAACTTGAGGTCATGGGGCAAACCACCACCCCGTAAAGCAGAGACACATGACACAGAGAACCACAGTTTACGAGGAAGAGAAGCTGCCACTACAGCCTTGTAGGAACACTTAAAGGATAACAGAATAATTGTTGGAGACTGCATGTTGCTAAGACTGAGAGTTAAAAATCCCTTGCAGGCCCAGCCTGCAAGTATTACCATATTTTTTGTGACTGTTATCTCTAGAGGTCTGGGGTTTAGGTCTGCTCATAGAGTGCTTGTTCTGAGTGCTCCAAGCTCTGGGTTCAATTCCCAGTACTGCAAAAATGGAAGGACCAGGCAGACCACTACAGATACAATTAGTCATTGGAAACACTAGGGATAGCAGAGAAGCACTGTCAGATATAGTGCCTCTTACATTCTGTTGTACATAAGGTTGCTATGAGTCAGATCTGACTCAATGGCATCTAACCACATTTCTAGGGGCCTGGTGAAGTTCTTAGGATGAGGTGTGGAGAAAATCCACTTGAACTTTAGGTGAAGGTAGTGGCATTAGGAGTAGCTCTTTTGAAAAAGTCCAGAGCATTCTGTTCTTCTTAACAATAGCCTGCTATATTAGCCAGCTGCTCTGTGGCTGTGACAGAGAAACCAACCTAAGCAAACTTAGAGGAGGAAATATTTAGTGGGGACTCACATGTCAAGGGTTTTAGTCCATAGAAGTGGGAAAGCATGGCAGCAGGGAAAGCATGGTGGACCCATGGCAGAGAACCTTACACCACAGCAAAGAACATCAGGCCATGACAGATCAGGGTCAGGGAGTGACCCAAACCAACCAATCTGTCCTAGAAGAAGTGCAACTAGAGTGTTCCTTGGAAGCAAGGATGGTTAGACTGCATCTTAGGTAGTTTGGACATGTCAGGAGGGACTAATCCCTGGAGAAAGACATGATGTTTGAGAGGGTGGCAGTTCAATGACAAAAGGAAGATGGATTGACACAGTGTCTGCAACAATGGGGTTAAACTTAAAATATATCCTGTGCGTATCACAGTGTTGAGGAATGTTTTGTTCTGTTGTATATAGGGTCACTATGAGTCACACCTGACTCGACAGCACTTAACAACAACTCCTTGCTAGATAAAGATAGAACCTCACACGAATGGTCCATTTATCTCAATTTCTTTTGCCCAATATATCATGCCTGCCTTTCAAGAGAATTACAAGGCATGTATGTTCTCATACCACAATGGAATTAAAATAGAAACAAATATCAGAAAGATAGATGGGAAATCTCAAAATATTTGGTGGCTATACAACATACTTCTAAAAATTAATGAACATTTTATAATGAGAAAAATAATACTGATATATATATATATATATATAAACCCATGTTTTAATCTCTTAAGAGTGAAACATACATTTTCCTCTAACTGAGAAGTATTTTTCCTTCTGCAGAAGAAGTTAAAACCATTACTTTAAGTTTCTCTAAGCCTGTATCGCAAATCACTGTTTTTAGTTTCTCATAATTTTATGGAAATTTCGTCTTTGAGGCTTAACTGTTTTCACTTGACCTTATCCCAGAGGTGATACACAATTTACAAGAGTTCACATTACTTGGAAAGTACTACCTCTTTATTTCCAGACTTACATGTTAATTGATAAGTGGGTTTAGTGAATCTACATTTAAAATACTTGCTATGTGGCTCTGGATAAAATATGAGGCATTATCTTTAATAATGTGAAGTGGCTTTCTAATCTTTTTTCCTGTTCATCTATAAGTGTAGTATCAGTGTTGGAATATGAATCCTAGAGATAATTTTCACTACATATATCTGCCCAAAATGTAACCATTTCAAAATCTGATTGAATGTTCAAATAATTTGTTACTATTAATTTGAATTATCACCATGTTCCTTTATTTAGAAAGGAAATCAAATCAGATATTTTGTGGTCAATTGCAGAATGGAGGGGATCATATTATTGAAGATAGATCTACCTCCTGTAAGAACCAACCCCAAACCTCAGAAGCTTAATAAGTTCAGCTCTTGCTAATGTAAACTTCAGAACAGTTATTTCTGGCTAAGCAGTTCTTCTGGATAACCTCTCTCTATGTAGTGACGCTTTAAGTCATTTTTCTTCCTATAGATTACCTTTTGGATCCTCCATTGTATGTTCTCTATTCAGTTAGGAGACAATAAAAGGGAACAAAGAGGCTAGATTTGATCAGTGCATGCTGCATTTAAATATCATACTGAACACTGTTAATATGTGCAATTAATACATATTAATCAAAAACATTTTTTAAGTGAAAAAACTTCTTAGAAGATCTCATGGGACATTTTAGCTGCCCAGCCTTCAACTGAGAACACATTACCTGGTCTACTATTTATTGTATGAAACTGGTCAAATGATCTCAATTAGGTGCAAGAATGATGGAGATATTTAGTCTTTCTTTTTCCCAGGAAAAAATGAACTAGTTTCATGTACACATACAATTGTTTCTGCCACAGGAGAAAAATAAAAAAGAACTGCAATCATGGCATTTTATTTTAGTATTTTGAGACAGGATCTTGCTATGTAGTCTGGGATGGCCTGGAACTCCTAATTCTCTTGCCTCAGCCTCCCGACTGCTGGAATTATAGGCATGCAGCACCTTACCTGGGTTGAAATCATTTCTTGTTTTTGTTTCTCTTTTTTTGAGGTACTTGAAGGTTGAACCTAAGGCCTCACACGTATTTTGAAATATCACTAGGCTGCACCTCAAGCCCTACTTTTATTTATTTATTTTTTTATCTTGAAACAGGGTCTCACTAAGTTACACATATTGGCTCTGGTCTTGAACTCAGGATTTTCCTGCCTCACCCCCCTGATTCACTGGGATTGTAGGCATGCACCACCATGCCCAGATTTTTGTTTATATTTCTATCATGCTTAATTGACTGCAAAATCAAAACTAGAATATCAGGGGTCAATAAAATATCCAGAGGAAAAGTCAAGAGAGAGACCAAGGCACAGCCTCTGTCACTTATAAGTGGCAAGGTAATGAATACCTAGGGGCTGAGATTTAGCTCAGTTGGTAGAGCACTGGGCTGCAGTCTCTGAGGTCCCGAGTTCGATTCCCAGCACCGCAAAAATGGGAGAAGGACCTGGCAATCCACTCCCAAGGCAATCCTGAAACAGTCAGCCATTGAAAACCCTATGAGGGTCGCTATGAGTCGGATACCGACTGGATGGCACCTAACAACAACAACAATGAATACCTAATGAAGTCCAGTCTCTACAACGTTCACTCTATACTTCTAACAGTTAAAGAATAGGGATTCATAGAGATTGTAGAAGACAACAGAAAGCATCTATAGAAGCATTGGTAGACATTGCACAAGAATACAAGCTTTCTATCTTCTAGCCCAGTAATTTGACTTTTCACTAATCCAGTTTTCCCAGATATACATACATTGTCAGAAAGAGCGTTATTGCTTCTCAGTATATCTCTGACAACACCCAAATTTAAATAACTCCTTTTTATTCTATATTAATATTGTTACCATATCTTGACATGCTAAGGTTGGCTATATATCCTGAAATAAGGATTTCAAATAAACAAACTTTAATTGGTAAGTCAAAAAATTTAAAAAGAAAATGTTTAAAATATTGTCCTACAAAATTCCTAAGTATACTTGGTGGTCTTATTGTCAAAATGTAAGCTTCTATCTATTATGTAACATGTGGAAATTTAAATGAGAAGACATTGAATTAAGTTATTCCTAAGAAGCTCTTAAAATTGCTCTATTTACTGTACTTTTAAAGTCCATGAAAAATTTCTGATCTTACTTTCATAATTTAACAATGTTGTTGTTGTTGTTTTGTGCTGTCAAGTCAGGTCTGACTCATAGAGACCCTCATAGTGTTTTCAGTGGCTGTTCATTTCAGAGTTGCTTCAGGCATGGATTGCCTCTTCCTTATCCTGTTTTTTATGGTGATCGGGATCAAGCCCAGGGCCTTAGAGAATGCAAAGCAGCACACTACCATCTCAGCTAAACCCCAGCTCCAATTTAATAATGAGCTTAGTTTATTAAGTTTGCTTTTTTCTCACGAATATTAATGTGCCAATGAGTTTCAAAGAATGATAACCATTTACAAATTATATTATTATATTATTATTTAATATCATATAAATAATATATGATATATATTATATATAATAAATAATATATGATATTGTTATAGATACTACTGTTTGTCAGTCTTATTTTTTTAACCACAGAAAATATAATGCTAATATTAGCTTCTCTAGTGTCAGATCAAGAAATATGTAAAGGCAACTTAAAACTGGGACAAAATAGTCATTTAATGCGTTTGTCATGGAATTGTATAACTGAAAGGACTGTAGAGCTCTCTTACCCAAGCCCCTAAAACTACATTCAGTCATTGAACAAATCCTGTCCTGTCTCCCATATGTTGGGGATTATTCTAGATGCTCAAAATAGAACAAGGTGCACAATAAACAATAATCCCTTCTGGTATGAGGTTTATGTTATAGAGGGGTGAGGAAAATAGAAATTAAACCAGTACGTAAAATAAACAGTGTGGTAGATAATGCTAAGTCATCTAGGTTCCAGGGAAGAGAAGGTTTGCAATTTCAAATAGGTGTTCTGGGAAGTCCTTCCTGAAAGGTCTTCCATAAAGGTCTCAAGGATGCAAGAGAATGAGCCACGTGAATATTGAGGGAAAAGCGCCTGGGTGAGGAGAGAACTCAATGCCATACATGTTTAAAAAAAAAACTCATTTAACGTGAAAGATTTGATTTTCTTTATAAAATACTATGCCATTAATGTCAAATTAATTTTCATCAACCAATTAATCACTTGTTGGTATTTATTTTGTTACTCAGCTCATGTTTATTTATCACCATCTGTGTGTAGGACATTGTACCAGATGCTTTGGCAGAGAAAGGACAACTTTCCTCTTTTTATGAATTTGCACATATAGATTCTCATTTAATCCCAAAGGTGGCCCGTGAGGTAGCCATTATTATCATTTACAGACAAGAAAATTGGCTCAATGAGGTTAACTAAGCTGCACAAAGAGCTCATAGATAATAAGTAACAGTTAGAATTTGAACCCACTTAACCTACTCCCAAACACGTGTGCTTTCTATCACATCATGACATTAAAATGGACATCAGCTGCTGCTTGGATATTGCTATATGTGTTTTGCTGGTCTCAATTGTTGTTTGTTTCATATGAGAAAAAGTCAGAACAACTATAACTCAGTAATTTCATAACATCATTTGCAAATGAAATTAAATCCATCAGTTATTTGATGATTAATAAATATGGATGAAATTAAGTTAGACCCAGAATCATTCCATTCGGCACTGGAAAATTGGATGCACAATTCTAAATTGTAGCTCAGCTTGGTTCATCTTGAGTCTTTCCGCTTTCATAGCTTATTGCTTGTTATTTCTTACTTAATTTGAATTGTACTATTAATTTGTCAATTGATGATACATGCAAATGGCTCAAAATCCAGAAATTCCAAAGAGAATGTGATAAAACATCTCCCTGCCAGCCTGCTCTCCAGCTATCCACTTCTCCACAGAGGAAATAAGCATTGTTTCCCTCTAATTTCTTACGCAACTTTACAGAGATGTAGTATGTGAACATCCAACTTCTTGGATGTAACTGGAATTTTCAAGATCAGGTCAGAGTGAACCCTAAAGAAACAGGTGTGACTAATACTCTTATCAACCTACTAGAAAGAAGTTGCTCAAAGAGTAAAGCTCCGCATACTCTATTTAATTTGGAACATGTGTGTTCTACGTTATACACACTGGTTTTTCCTAAAGTGCATCTCCATTCATGTCAGCTACTACTCAGTCATCCAATGATCTCTGACTTCGCATCTGCACAAGAGTACAGACTTCCATTTGAAAATCATTGCCCTAGGGCCGGGCATGGTGGCGCACGGCCTGTAATCCCAGCGGCTCGGGAGGCGGAGGCGGGAGGATCGCAAGTTCGAGACCAGAGGCAGTCTGCGTAATTTAGCGAGACCCTGTTTCAAAAAGTAAAAAAAAAAAAAAAAAAAAAAAAGGGCTGAGGTTCAGCTCAGTGGTCCAGCACTTGCAGAGCATGCAGGCGCGAGGCCCTGGGTTCAACCCCCAGTACCGCAAGAAAAAAAAAAATCATTGCCCTGTGTTTCTTATTTAATCTGTAGTCGTCGTCGTCATCGTTGTTGTTAAGTGCTATGGAGTTGGTGTCCAACTCATAGCAACCCTATGTACAACAGGTAAAACAGTATTGCTAGTGCTTCTCTGCTATTCATAGGGTTTTCAATGGCCAATTGTTTTTCGGGAATGGGTTGCCAAGTCCTTCTCCCAAGCCTACAGCCCCTGATGTTCCCAGGTGGTCTCCCATCCAAGTACTAACCAGGCCCGACCCTGCTTAGCTTACAGGATGTGATGGGATCAGATGCCACAGGGGTACAGCTACAGGCATTTAATCTGTAGTTTAACCTTTTTACTCTACTTTCTGAAGTTATAGTAAAGTTTGCTTGGAATTGAACACTAATTAGTATGGCAATACCTAAAGGCCCCCAAATTGTTTTAATGCAATCAATTGACTCTTTCACCTTTGGGGCCATCTATGGGATGGAAATCATCCTGCTAGGTCAAGAGTTCAGGACTGGGGGATTTCTCAGGAGGTTTGGGTTTCTTTGCCAAAGCCAGGAAACTCTCAGGCAAACCAGGATGAGTTGGGCACCGTGTCTGGGGCACAGGTAAGGATCCTCTCTGAGAGTTTTCCAACACACTGTGAAACTTTTTGCTCCCATTCTTACGAACAATAAGAGGAGATATTGCCAGTGTGGAGCAGAGTTCTGGTTGGAATAGTTGATACACCATGCTTTCTCCGTGAAAGAATGAGGGATTTTTCTGCCATGGGTGATGTTTGTACTTCTGATCTGCCCCCAAAGAATTGCCTGCTTTTCCAAAAGCGCCTTCTTCTTTGGCACTAAGTGATATGGATGCTGTATCACTTTCTCTCACTCTCCCTGGAGCCTAGTTAGACAGACAGTACAGATATGAATAGTGGATTGTAGTGGATGCTGGACCTCACACATATTTCTTTCCCTTGGCTGCTGCACTCATGCCCTCGAGTGTTGGCTGCTAATGAGCCACAGTTCCCTCCTTCTCTGTAGAATTGCCACCATTGGTCTCTGCCAAAGGGAAGCTACCTCACCTAAGAAGTTATATATCCTTCACCCACCCCTGCAGGGACAAACAATGACCAATGACTGGCTGAGAAGAGGTTACGAAAATGGACTTTCTTATCTCAAGGCAGACAAATCAATTTGGGCCGTAGATTTCCCCATGGATCAAGTTGACATGAGTGTCCAGCTGAGACACCTTCCTTGCGTAACTTTCTAACCCTGCCATATCCTTCTTCATTTGTTTCCTTTTTCTTGAAAACACTACTTCAATATGTTACTTGGAGTGTGACCAGATTGTCTTGGTTTGCCAAAGGTTTCTAGGTTTTAGCGCTAAAGTTCCTGTGCCCTGGGCAACAAATCCCTCAGTCCTAGGCAGGGACAGTTGGTTATTCTACACTTGAACAAGAAACTTGGCCTTCATGTCTGCCTCTAAGGAACCTGACTTAAGGTCTGAGTTTACATTATGAATTAAGTAGAGTTTGGAGTGTGCTATTACCTAGTTGATTGTAGGATTGGTGATCTGATGTTAGGAACTAGGCAAGATCCCACTAGTCCATAGGGTAGTCTCACCTGATTTAGAATGAGGCATCCCTTTCATTTGAAGCATTCTAACTAGCATCTGGCATGGTAAACTGCATTTGCCTTCTAGAGAAAAAGGCACCCGTTCCTCTCGGGGACTACAATTGCATGCCAGGCCTATGGCTTGATAAGAGGAGTACAGGCTGAGTTTCATCCTCCTCAACCAGCTGTATTTGATACCTTTGTGCACTGCACATGCTCAATAGCCATACATGGCAGCCCTGAAGTAAAGGAGTAAAGATATTCTTGACCCATACTTTGTTTTCTTTACCTCTACATCTCTCTCTCTGCCATATAAATGATATCAGGGGTCACATACTATTATGCAAAAGTATTGACCTTTGCTGGATTTATGAAGAGAAGACTCCGTCTTTTATAAAGGAATTTTTATAAAGGAATTCTTTAACACATCTGGAATTGCTTCCATCAGTTGGAAGAAAAGCTTTTAAAAACCATAGTCAACTTAAAAATACTTGACACTAAATCAACAACACAGAGGTACTGGCATTCTCTGACAATATTTGGCTTGCAAGGAAAAATAAGACATGTTTTAAAACTACCATTTTCAAATGCTCAAATAATCTTAACTCAATCAGATCACCCCTGGTATAGAATCAGATGGAGAACTACCTCCCTGCAACATATTAACTTGTTTCAATCAATCTTTTTCCTTTTTCATGAATTCTAGTATAGGTCTCTAAGTTATGGATAAAGGGGATTTTTTCCTCTTATGCTTTCTGGTATACTGTCCATGCAAATGGAACAAGAAAAGAGACATCCTTTAAAACCACAAAAACTTAATGACCCAGGAGTCAACAAGACCACTGGAGGAGTGAACTTTGCTTCATTTCCAGTGGAGCTTTACAGAAAGAGTCTTTGCCAAATGCACTTCAAAGCTTTGTCCTAAGCCCGTATCCAATAATGCTGTAACTGGGTCATTACCCACATGCCGCCAGGCCAGTGTTTCTAAAAGGACTGATACAATCTCATGGACAGTTAAAGTTGGAATTCTCTCCCTGACATCTCCAAAATCCATACTGGTTGACAGGAGTTATTTAACTTGTGGAGGTGGAGGGGAGAGAACTGACTTAAGGAATCACTGGCCAGCGGGTCAGGAAAGTTGCAAAATTAGATGTGTTGGAGAAATTCAGAAAGTACAAATGGAAGGTGTTCTTGGATCCTGACTTTGATAAACAGGGCATAGGAATTCACAGAAAATGAAGGTACTGCTCATGTAATATTTATTTATTTTTCTGTAATGTTGGTGGGTTAGACCCAGGGCCTTGCGCTTGCATGCTTTGCAAAGTGCTGTATTGCTGAGATGTACCGTCACCCCATTGGTTTTTTTTTTTTTTTTTTTTTTTTTACTTTTTATTTTGAAACAAGGTCTCACTAAATTATGCAGACTGTTTCTGGTTTTGAACTTGCTATCCTCCTGCCTCTGCCTCCTGAGTTGGTGAGCCACCATGCCTGGCTTCTCAAACAATATTTAGGTGAAAACTGTACAGACCATTTCCTCCCATCTCTGGATACTTGAATATTCCAAAGAATTTTTGCCAGGAAAATTAACTGCAGAGAAAAACTGAAAGCAAAACAGAAAGCTTTCTTTTCTTGGAAGATGGCTGCTTACCCTCTCTCTTTTCCCAATAGAGAGAACTATTTCTTATACAGAACCTACCAAATTAAGCATTGTCTTCCACTGTGATTTTGCTTGATATCATTTCCTTATGAGATCTTAAGAAATTGAGGCTGCCTTTTATCTGTAATGCCCTTTGCTCTAGGAATAGAGACCAATTGCTCACATCCCCCAGTTTCTTGCCTCATGGTGTCTACTGGGAAATAAGAGACATAATCAGAAAATGTACAGCCTGAAGGGAGTCTAGTGGGTTCTGGGATCAGGAAATAGGGGTCATTAACTTAGACCTGAGAGTTTCTATCTAGCACTTAGCATATAACTTGGTATACAGTGGGTATTTAACAAATGCTTTGAGAATAAATGAAAGAAATAATTTTTCTAAAATCACTTACACATATCCCCTCTGAGAAGTTACACTTTTGCAAGTCACTCCACCTCAACTCATATATTAAAAAATGTTGTCTGCCAGAAAAGACGGATTTTATTTTTTTAATATTATAAACATCTTTCAGTGGTTATGACAGAAAGCTAAAAATAAAGTGGAACAATCAAAATTGCATCAGAGGTCTCAATTTTGTCAAATAAAGAAGACAGTGCCAACTTCTATAACATCAGAGAATAGCCGGATGCAGTGGTGCATGCCTGTAATCCCAGTGACTCAGGAGGCAGAGGCAGGAGGATCGTCAGAGGCCAGAGGCAACCTGCATAACTTAATGAGACCCTGACTCAAAATATAAAAAATAAATAGAATTAAAATGGACTGGTGGTGCATCCCAGTGGTAGAGCACTTACAAAGTAAGTTCTAAGTCCTGATTTGAGTCCCTAATTACTGCAGAAATAAATAAAAATTAAAAATTAAACAACCAGAGAAGAAAGGAACAATAATTTTCAATTAAGTGATTACTTTTTATATTACATTACAGCCCTGTTACCTTTTATTTCCTCATATGAATAGGAAGTTCCCAAGAAGAACCTCTCTTATATAATCCTAATTTGTGCACAGAAGACATAACCAACAAGTGAATGATCTGGTGTCTAATGACTTTTTTGTTGCTTAACAGTAAGTGTGAGTACAGGAGGCACTGAAGTCCAGTGGCAAAGCAGCCGGATTTTGGAACCTAGCAGCCTGACCTTGATTCCTGAAACCTCTGGTAGCTAGATTCCTATTCTAATAGGATAAAATGCGACAATACAAGTAACATGTCAGTGCCCTGCCTGGCACACAGTAAACATGTGTTCAGGTTGGATACCATCATTGGTGAGTACATGAATCATGAAGAAAGAAAAGAGGATTCTTTTGACCACTAGGTAATTTTATCTGTGACAAGAGTCCAATCTTTAAGCCTAATTGTGATTTCTAGGTATGTTAGCTTCCTTCAAGAAGCCAAAGCTTGTGCAAAAATAAAATAACAGGCATGGTATAAAGCAAACCCAAATAACTCATAATCTGAACAATCGCTAGTTTTCATCTGTCTTTTCAGTTCCATTTTCAGTTAAGTGCTGTTTTCTTTTCATGCTGCTACCTGAATAAACACTTAAATAAAAATAAATGAAGGAGAAATTCTCAGGGCAACAGCCATGTTCATGATTAATGCAGTATTGTGTTTGCCCTTTAGCATAGGTGGAGACATCTCTGAAATCCAGGATTGATAGCTGCAAGAATCAGAAGATGCACTTCAACTGTACACAGTTCTTGGCTGATCAGCTTTGCATGACCTTCATATTAAACTCAAAGGTATTTATTGGCCTTGTGCACTAGCACATTTCAAGTAAAGGCTGCTGCCTTTCCTAACCGTACAACTGAAAGGTTTTAGATTAGGAAGCAGATGAGGTTAAATTACTTCATTATTTACTCATTGGGGGAAAAATCAATTTCTGGAATATAATCCTATTGACCTGACTGGCACTGACCAGGAACATAAGTAATTACAACCCTAAAATAAATATCCGTTCATACCTTGAAAAGACTCTTACACTAACCATTCTCTTTTATGCATTAAGGGTGTCAAATAGCCATGCAAACCAAACTCAAGGCTAATGGGCCTCTTTTTTGAATATGTCACTGAAATGGGATGGTGAAAATTCTGCATATACTTTTCTGACCTTGTGAAATTCACACACTATATGATCAAGGCTATGTGTTTCCTGTCTCCAGGGAATACTAAGATTTCTATGTTGCCAGACAATATTGAAACAACAAATAGCACAAAAGAGTAATCCAATTGCAATAAAGATTTAGCATGTTCACATTCAATCAGCAACAAATTATGGTGCAATATAATAGGCATAAGAAATTTTAATTCTATCACTAGAGCTGGGATCCATAACAACCCAATCCTACTTTCTTTCTCATGGAAATTTGAAATACTTTTATTCCAGTTTTGTCCTTTAGCAAGGATGTCCTAGGCTTCCATCATGTTGAATTTAGCCTTGCAAGGATTTTTAATTAACAGCGATGATCCACAACCCATGATTTATATGCAAGAAAGATGCCCTATTTTATCTTCTTTCTCCAGGCTATGATATATGGGTGCTTCTAATAAGCCAAAGATAAAAGTGGTTTGGACCAAAAAGCACCTATTTTCTCAAGATGCACATTAAGACTGCAGCTGTCAACAAGGGAATAAAGTAGAGCCCAAGTGACAGAAAATATAAAGAAAGTAGAAAAATGATCAAGGTTTATTTTATGTATTTATGGAAATTTTTTCTTGAATTATTTAATTTCTACCCCAAGTAAAGCACTATATTTAAAAACTTTACTTTGGTGAGGTGTTCTATGAGGTATTTCTAAAGTAAAGTGATTTTATTTTATAAAAAAAAATCCCTAAGTTTACCTATTCTCACCACACTGCTCATGAGGCTGTCCACTTATTGTAATGGTATTGTTGTAATGAAATGTACCACCTCTTTTTCTGGTATAATTGTCACAGACAATGGGATATTCTTTTGAAGATACACAATGTGGGAAAATTATATTTTGTGGTTAGATTGAGAATCTGAAAACTTATGCTCTAGTCCTAGCTCTGCTATAAATTAGTTGGTTGACCTTGTGCTATCACTTAATTTCTCTGGAGAATGTTTTATTTTTATACATAAAGGTGTTATTATACTATATTACTGCTAAGAGCTTTTCCAACTATAAAATTATACAATTTTATGAGTTGATATTTGGAAACAGCCAGAAAGAAGCGAAACTGGAAAAATATCATTTTATATGCTTACAAAGAAAAATTCTTATGAAGTCATTCATTCAACAAATATTTTTTATTCGGTGCCTTACACACTTGACCCTCTACTTAGTGTTGGAGACATATAATATAATATTAATATAATATATTGTAGGATAAATACAATGGTAAAACAAAAAGTAAAGTAAGGTAGGGAGGATGGGGAGTTTGGTGATTAGGTTACAGGGAAGGGGTGGGCAGGTGGCAGTATTAAATCCAATGATCAGAGACAATCTCATTAAGAAAATGAATCTTATGCCAAGGCACAAAGGAGACAGGGAGTTTACCAAATGGTGTCTATTGGAAAAATGATGCAAACTGCATAGTTAAAGCCAAGGGCCTGAGATAGGGTCATGTGTGCCTTGTTTGAGAGGAGGCAAAGATGCCTTTGCAGCTGGAGCTGACGAAGTCAGGAGCAAGTGGTAGGGGAAGCAACGAGAGAGCTTTTGAGGCTGATCATGGAGGGCCACCATAAGGAGCTCAGAATTTATTCCAAGTGAAACAGGAGCCATGGCAAGGCTTTGAATGGAAGAATGTGATGATCTGACTTACATTTATAGATGACCATCCTAGCTGATATGTTGAGAATATTTATGGGAGAACCAGGGTAGAAGCAATGAGACCACGGTATTTGTGCTTATGTGTTTTGTAAACTTCATGCAAAGCTGATACCAAAGGAATTGCAATAGTGCATTGTGAAGTGTATTTTGGAAGCAGTAATTTCAAGTAATATCTAGGCTCAGAAATTCTAATGAATTTGTAATAACATCAGTTGTAATAATTTACATTCAATAGATTTATATTCTTTATTTTCCCATGATATTCTGGTTAGGCTAATGATATAACTTTCAGAAGTGAAGATAATGATCACTGTTTAAAGCCTTATTGAGTTTATAGTAAAATCTTCTGGCTCAAGGAAATATAGCTTTTCAGTGGGAAGGTGGCCACTTATTTATAATAAAGGATCAGTGTTATTTGTATTCCCATATCTTTCCAATTCTTCAAAGTGTTTCTTGTTGTCTCACTTGGCTCTTTTTATTAAAAATTCTTTTCTCTAGTATTTTTTTAAAAGGCATTTAAGCGCACTACCATTTATTCTTGCCCTAGTAGGAAATTAGTAAGACCTCTGCATAGCTTAGTAAAGCTATGGGTCTGGCTTTAACAAACAACCTGAAATTGTTGCCCTATTGGTTGTTGCTAGAGCACAACCTTCAATACACAATTGCTCTGTGCCTATCACAAGTATGGATGAGACAAAGTTACTTGAAAAGTGCTCAGTACATCTTTTTTTCTTTTTTAAAGTCCAGATCAGCACCATTCAATAGAACTTCCTACAGTGATGGAAACAGTCTTTATCTATGCTGTTCAACACTGCAGGCCAGCTACAAATAGCTACCAAGAACTGGAAATGTGTCTAGTGTGAGTGAGGAACAGAATTTTTAATTGTATTTAACTTTAATTAATTTAAATTTAAATACAAGTGGCCTCAGGTGGGTAGTGGTTACTGTATTGAATAGCTTGGTCCTAAATCCTTATTCCTGGGGCTGGGATTTAGCTCAGTTGGTAGAGCACTGCGCTGAAGTCTCTGAAGTCCTGAGTTCGATTCCCAGCACTGCAAAAATGGGAGAAGGACCTGGCAATCCACTCCCAAGGCAATCCCGAAACAGTCAGCCATTGAAAACCCTATGAGGGTCACTATGAGTTGGATACCGACTCGACAGCACCTAACAACAACAACAACAAATCTTTATTCCAGATTATGGAAGACAAATCAGGAGATGTTCCTGACCACATTGTTTTAGTATCTCCTGG
>VMDO01020572.1:0-27487 GCA_007922755.1 Pedetes capensis
AGAAGAGAGGAGAGAGGAGAGGAGAGGGGAGAGGAGAGGAGAGGAGAGGAGAGGAGAGGGAAAAGAGCATGTGCAAAGACTCACAGGTACGAGCCAGTGTGGAGCTTTCAGGAGCTTGCTATCCATACCATTTTCAAATCTAAGTAGATGAATTCACAAAACAATTCTCTGCTCTTGGAAATTTCAGTGAGTAAAAACAACAAAGATTAGGGATTATGCATGTGCTTTAGTGGTAGAGTGATTGCCAGCCATCCATGAGGCCCTGGGTTCATTTCCTAGTGCGACAGAAAAAGAAAATAAATTTGGATTCAAGTTGTTGAGAATTTTATTAGAATTTCTGGCTAATAGGCAGAATCAAAATAAGTTGTTTTGGCAATAGGAGCTTCAGACACAAATCTAAGAAGTCTCTTTTCATGTATAATACTGGTATTACTACTTTGTTGTTAGGAGCTGTTGAGTCGCATCCAACTGATTGTTTTGGGATTTCCTCGGGAGTAGATTGCCACGTCCTTCTCCCATTTTCTGTGGTGTTGGGGATTGAACCAGGGATCTCAGAGACTGTAGAGCAGCACTCTACCAACTGAGCTAAACCCCAGCCCTGGAATTACTACTGGACATGAATTTATTTCTTCACCAACAACAGCATCCATTTTGTTGTTGTCATTAGGTGCCGTCGAGTCTGTGTCCGACTCACAGCGACCCTATGTAAAAACAGGGGAAACACTATTGTCCTGCTTCTCTGATATTCAAAGGATTTTCAATGGTGATAGCATCCATGGGTCATCTTTATTTCTAAGAGAACTATCCTTCAAAACTAAGCAAATATTTATATTTACATAATAGACACAGGAAGGTATAAATATAAAAGGATAAGGTAGTAAACATTGGGTAGAATGAGAGATTGAAAGCCCTAAATTAAGTCAGAAACAAAATATCCCAAGTGCCAGAGACAAGTTAAGAACAGGCTGCCTGCAACCCCATGGCTGGCACAATCAAAGCACAGACCAAAGGCCATAAAAGACAGGCTCACTCCATATTTGAAAAGGTTCCTTGGCTGCCTCTTCTTTAACACTCAATTGAAACTATGTGTAACTATGTTCATTTTCATCCTAATCCCTTTCATGAGTTACACATTGGAAATAATTTTTATGTAGTACAAAAATGATCTTAGTCACATTAATATTAAGCAGAGCTGGGTAACTCAGTGATGGCCTAAGGGCTCAGAACATGAAATGTAATTTTAAGGTCACTATCCATCTTAGCAAAAAGAACATGTAGAAGGTGAATTGATAACCAGAACTAGCCCTTCAAACTTGCTCCCAGGGTAGTCCCTTATACTTTTAAATGATAGTATTTTAAAGAATATACTTAATAGAGTTCTTCATTCAACAGAAAACCTTAAAATTTCTTGGCTTTCTCTTTTGGCAATATGAAGAACAGTTTTCCTAAAAACCTTCTGCTATAAAACAAAAATGTTAGGTAAATCATTAAAAACATATTGTAATAAGTTCTTTTCTGATAATAATATGTTAAGCTATACCTTTTAATACATATTTTCTTTTTTTATTAAAAATTTTTAATGTACAACTTAATGTGATTCATTCTGACATGCATTTCATTGTGACATTTCCATATATGCATTTTGTTGTACATTACACAGATAAATTCCCCCTTAATACATATTTTCAAAGCAATGCCAGATTTTGTGTGTGTGTGTGTGTGTGTGTGTGTGTGTGTGTGTGTGTAAAATCCTACATCACCTTAAAAATGATGAACTGGTGACACTGATAAGATGGTAAACTAGAATATCCAACCCATCTCACACAGAAACACCTATTTAAAAACCATACATGGAAAAAAATATCTTTACAACAGCTCTAGAATCCAAGTGAGAAATTAGTGCATCCAGATAGAGCACAGAAATGAGGAAAGTCACACTAATGATGTGTCACTTTACTCACAATATGCCTCCACCAATACTGAACAATGCAGCACTGGTAACAATCCTCTCTGCCTTTGAGTTTTGTCACAGGAAAAAAGAAAGAGAAGCGAGTGCCCTCCTTCTCCATGAACTCTAATATAAGTTCCTTCTCCACAAATCTTGTCAATAACCTAATCCACAGACCCCAGCATCAGGTCCACTCATAGACTCTGGCAAGAGGTCTGCCTCTGCAGACTCCAGAACTAGGCACATATACCCCAAGAACCCTGTTACTGAGTCAGCTCATTCAAAGAGCCTGAAAACAGTCACCCACAGACCCAGGCAGAAGGCCAACCCACAGACTCCAACAGCCATCCCACCCAGAACTGCCAACTAGGCTGAATGGTGAAGGGCTTTCTTTAGTGAAATCAGTCTGTAAGACTGGGAAAGGTGATGGCTTCTTCAAAAGTGTAGACATAAAAAAAAGGCTACAGTATTTACAAGGAATTAGGGAAACAAGATACCACTAAAGGGACAAAATAACCCCCCGAGTTACCAGCTCTAAACTAATGGAGATCTATGAACTGCCTGACAAAGAGTTCAAAGTAATTATTCAAAGATACTTAGTGAACTAGAAAAGAACACAGATGGACAACTAAATGATAGCAGGTAAGAATACATGGGAAAAATGAGAAGCTCCGTAGTTATAGAAACAATAAAAAGGAATCAAACAAATTCTGGAGCTGAAGAACACAATGTACTGAAAAATTCTAAAGAAAACATGTTGTTGTTGTTGTTGTTGTTGTTGTTGTTGTTAGGTGCCGTCGAGTCGGTATCCGACTCATAGCGACCCTCATAGGGTTTTCAATGGCTGACTGTTTCGGGATTGCCTTGGGAGTGGATTGCCAGGCCCTTCTCCCATATTTGTGGTGCTGGGAATTGAACTCGGGACCTCAGAGACTGCAGCGCAGCGCTGTACCTACTGAGCTAAATCCCAGCCCAAAGAGAACATAAATACAGGTCATTTGAAATTACTTAGAGGAAGAAATTCTATGGGATGCCATTAACAAAAATCAATATATACATTAGGAGAGTTCCTGAAGGAGAAGAGCCAGAGGAAGGAGTAAACTTATTTAAAGGTATGAAGGCTAAAAGCTTCCAAAATCTGTAGAGTCCTCTGGAAATCTAAATTCGTGAAGCCCAGAAGATTCCAAATAGGTGGAACCTAAAGAGGTCTACATCAGGAGACATTACAATCAAATTATCAACAAAGATAAAGAGAGAATTTTGTAAACAGCATAAGAAAGTATACATACATTATAAAGAAAGTATGCATACATACATACATTATACTAAAGTACATGCATAACCCCCTAATCTTTGTTTTTGTTTTTACTCACTGAAATTTCCAAGAACAAAGAATTATTTTGTGAATCGAGCTATTTAGATTTGATAATGGTATGGATAGTAAGCTCCTGAAATCTCCACACTGGCCCATACCTGTGAGTATATAAATGTATAAATTATATACATACATTATAAACACACATGCACGAACACACACAATTTGGCATTGCTTTGAAAATATGTATTAAGGGGAACTTATCTGTGTAATGTACAACAAAATGCATATATGGAAATGTCACAATGAAATGCATGTCAGAATGAAAGTATACATACATTATAAAGTGTACATAAAACTCCCAGCAAATTTCTCAACAGGATCTTGCAAGCCTGCCAATACTACACTTGACAAAGTAATACTTTAAAAGGAAGGAAAAGAAAAAGACTTTCCCAGACAAACAAAAACTGAGAGCTTACCACCACTAGATCAATCACAAGAAGTTCTAAATTGAGTTCTTTAAGTTGAAATGAAAGAATCATAAATAGTAACACAAAAACATATGAAAGTGTAAATTCTACTAATAGAGGTAATATGTAAATAAATACAGAATACTATAATATTATAATGTTGTTGTTAGGTGCCGTCAAGTCAGTATGTGACTCATAGCGACCCTCTGTACAACAGGGGAAACACTATTGTCAGTGCCTCTCTGCTGTGCATAGGGTTTTCAATGGCAGATTAATTTTTGGGAGGGGGTTTCCAGGTCCTTCTCCCAAGCCTACAGCTTCTGGCGTTCCCAGGTGGTCTCCCATCCAGGTACTAACCAGGCCCGACCCTGCTTAGCTTCCGAGATCTGATGGGATCGGATGCTACAGGGCTATGGCTGCAGGCCAATATTATAATAGTGGCACATAAATCATCCTTTAACCCTGGTGTAAGAAGTTGAAAGATAATAGTCTTTAGAATAACTATTACCACAAAATTTGCTAGTGTTTAAAATATATAAACAAGTAAATTCTGACATTAATAAAATGAAGTGTGTGTGAAGGGGTAAACGTCGAATTTTTGATTAAACTTACCAGCTCCAACTGGACTAGAAGTTACAAGCAAGCCTCATGGTAACCACAAAGAAAAAATCTATAGCAGATACAAAATAATTTTTTTAAATAGTCAAAATGTTATTATAAAAATTCATATCACACAGGCAAACAACAAGAGAGAAACAAAAGAACTACAGAGCAGAGAGAAAACACTTAACAAAATGGCAACTGTAACTCTTTATCAGTTGTTATAGTTTGAATATGAAATGCCCCCACAAGTGCCTGTGTTGAAGGCTTTGTCCCCAGCTGGTAGTCCTATTTAGGGAGGTTCTTTAAAGTTAGGTGGAACCTAGTTGAAGGAAATGGATCACTAGGAACATGTTCTTGGGGGCTATACCTTGTCCATGGTTCCCTTTCCCCTCTCACTGCTTTCTGGCTACTATGAAGTGAGAAGCCTTTGCCAGTGCTCCCAAAACCATGATATTCTACCTCATCTCAGGCACAAGGCAATGGATCCAGCCAATCGTGGGCTGAAATCTCTGAAACCATAAGCCAAAATATATCTTTCCTCTTTTTAAGTTGTTCTGTCAAGTATTTCTGTCACAGTGATAAAAAACTGACTTTACCTCAGGTCCAAAGTAATGGATCCAGCCAATCATGGACTGAAACCTCCAAAACCATGAGTCAATATAAATCATCTTTAAAGATGATTCTTTAACGATAAATTTTTAAAGCATTTTTTAGATGTCAAAGTGACAAATGTCTAACACCTCTCTCAATAATTACTTTAAATGTAAATGGATTAATGTCACAAATTAGAAGACACAGTGAAGCCGAATGGATTTTTTAAAAAACAAAATCCAACATTATGCTATCTATAAGAGACCTACTTTAGATTTAAGGACTCACATTGACTGAAAGTGAAGGGACACAAAAAGATATTCTTTCAAATGATAGCCAAGAGAGACCAGAGTGGTTGTACTTGTACCAGAAAAAATTAAGTCAAAACTTTATAAAAGAAGAACTGTCATTACATAATGATAAAAAGGTCATTTTAACAGGAAGATATAACAATTATAAATACGTATGTACTCAACATCAAAGCACGTAAAAATAAAAGGCAAACATTGACAGGTTTGAAGGGGAAAAAAAGACAGCGATATAATGATGGTAGAAGACTTCAATGCCACACTTACAATAGTGGATAGATCAACCAGTCAGGAATGTTTACAAGAAATAGAAGACCTGAAAACACTAAAGGAAAAGTTGAAACTAAAAGATATATATAGAACATCATACCCACCAGTAGCAGAATATAAATTCTTCGTAATTTCACACAGACATTCTCTGGAATAGGTCTCATACTATACCACACACACACACACACACACACACACACACACACACACACACCTTAACAAATTAAAGGAGATTGAAGTTTTTCTGAAATTTTTTCTGACCAAAAAGGAATGAAACCAATAGCCAGCAATGAAAGGAGAAAAAAAATCATAAATACGTAATAATTAAATATCCTTGAACAGTCATTGGGTAAAAGAAGAAATAAAAGAGAAAATGAGAACATATCTCGAGATAATTGAAAGCAAAAGCACAACATACCAGAATTTATAAGATAGTTAAAAGCCGAATGAAAATGAAATTTTATAGCAATAAATTTTGTAGTGATTTAAAAGAAAGAAAAATAAACAATCTGCCATTATACTTCAAGAAACTAGAAAAAGGCCAGGTGCAGTGGTGCATGCTTATAATCCCAGTGACTCCGAAGTCAGAGGCAGGAGGATGACAAGTTCAATGCCAGAGGCAGCCTGTGTAACTTAATGAGACCCTGTCTCAAAATTAAAAGTAAAAATTGAGCTGGGCATGTAGCTCAGGGATAGGGCATTTGCAAAGCATGTGGAAAGCTCTGAGTTCAACGCCCCCACCAGCACCAATAAAGAAAAAAGAAAAGAAACTAGAAAAAGAACAAACTATTCCCAAAGTTAGCAGAAGGAAATAATAAAGATTAAAACAGACATCAATGAAATAGAAAATAGAAAAACAACAGAAAATACTCAGCAAAATTGAGTTTATTCTTTGAAAAGATTAAAAACTTTTGACATAGTCTTAGCTCGACTAAGGATCAAGAGTCAAGTAAATAAAATAAGAAAAGAAAGACATGATATTACAAGACACCATAGAAATAAAAAAAACATAAGAAAGGATTATGAATAATTATATGTCAACAAATTGGATGACCTAGAAGAAATGAACAAATTCCTAGAAACATAGACCCTACTAAGGGTGAATCAGGAAGAAACAGAAAGAAGATAAGAGTAATAACTAATAAAGAGGTTGTATCATTAATTAAAAACTTCCCAACAAAGAAAAGCTGAGGGCCATGTGACTTCACCGGTGAACTCTACCAAACATTAAAAGGAAAACTAGTACCAACCTTTCTCAAACTCTTCCAAAAAAACAGAAGGGAAGGGAATACTTCCAAACTCATTTTACAAGGCCAGTATCACCCTAATGCCAAAGCCATACAAAGACACCACAAGGAAAGAAGACTAAAGGCTACTTTTGTTGTTGTTGTTAGGTGCCATCGAGTCAGTATCCGACTCATAGCGACCCTCATAGGGTTTTCAATGGCTGACTGTTTCGGGATTGACTTGGGAGTGGATTGCCAGGCCCTTCTCCCATTTTTGTGGTGCTGGGAATTGAACTCGGGACCTCAGAGACTGCAGCACAGTGCTCTACCCACTGAGCTAAATCCTGAGTAAAGGCTACTATTCCCAATTAATATGTACGCAAAAATCCTCAAAAAAAATTAGCAAACAATTTTAAAAGCACATTAGCAGAATCATTTACCATGAGAAGATGGGATTTACTCCTGGGATGCAAGGATTATTTAAAATATGCAGATCAGTCAATGTGATATATCACATTAACATGAGGAGGGATAAAAATTGCATGATCATCTCAATAGGTAGAGAAATAGCATTTGACAATTCAACATCTTCTCATAATAAAAACTCTCAACAAATTATGCATAAAAAGAACGTACCTCAATGGATTAAAGGCCACATATGAAAATCTCACAAACAATAGCAAAGAAAAGCATAAAAATCCAAAAGCTTTTCCTCTAAGATCAGGAACAAGGCAAGGATTCAAAAATTATCAACACACAAGGATCAATAGTATTTTTATACACTACTGGTGAGCTGCTCAAAAAGGAAATTAAGCAAATCCTACTTATAGCAGCATCAAAAAAACTGAAATTCTTACAAATAAATTTAATCTAGGAGGTGAAAAACTATACAGTGAAAACTAAAAAACAATGATGAAAGAAATTAAAGAAGACACAAATAAATGAAAAGATATCCCATATTTATATATTGGGCTGGGATTTAGCTTAGTTGGTAGAGCGCCAGTGTGCAGTCTCTGAGGTCCCGAGTTCGATTCCCAGCACCACAAAAATGGGAGAAGGATGTGGCAACCCAATCCCAAGGTAATCCCGAAACAATCTGCCATTGAAAACCCTATGAGGGTCTCTATGAGTCAGACATGACTCGAAGACACCTAAGAACAACAATAACAATTCTTATATTGGAAGAATTAGTATTAGATTTTAAAAATTACCCAATGCAATCTTCATTCAGTAAAACATCCATCAAAATTCCAATGGCATCCTTGTTTGGTAGTGCACACATTTAATCTCAGTGACCTGGGAGGCTGAGGCAAGATGATCGCAAGTTTGAGGCCTGAGGCAGCCTTCATAACTTAGTGAGACCCTGTCTCAAAAATACAAAGTAAAAAATGGGCTGGGAGTATGGCTCAGTGGTTGAGCACTTGCAAAAAGCATATGTGAGGCCCTGGATTCAACTCCTTTGTACTGGGGGAAAAAATCCCCAATGGTATTTTTTAAATAAAGTTCTAAAATCCAAATGGAACCACAAAAGTTGCTGAATAGGCAAAGAAATTTTTAACAAGAACAAAGCTGCTGACATTATCCTGCCTGATTTCAAAATATATTACAAAGCCACAGTAATCAAAACATACATAGTGGCATAAAAACAGATATACAGGCCAATGGGGGCTGGAGTTTAGCTCAGTTGATAAAGTTCTGTTCTGTGCTCTCTGAGGCCCTGGGTTTGATCCCCAACACCACATAAAATAGAAGGACTTGGCAGCCTACTCCTGAAACAATCCCACAACAATCAGCCATTGAAAACTCTATGAACAGCAGAGAAGCACTGACGTAGTGCCGAGCATGGCACAGCATCAGGGAGTGTTTGTGTTGTACACAGGGTGGCTGTGAGTCAGACCCCATGGCACCTAACAACAACAAAGGCTAATGGAAGATAATGGAGAGCCTAGAAATAAACCTACATATATGCACTCAAATGTTCTTCAACAGGGTGCCAAGAATATACAACGGGCAAAGGATAGTCTTTTTAATAAATGATGTTGAGAAAACCAGATATCTATGTAAAAAAAAAGATTTTAATTAAATGCTTACTTTACACTGCACACAAAAATCAACTCAAAATAAAGACTTAAACATAAGATGAGACCATAGAAGAAAACATCAGCGAAAACCTTCTGGACTTTGGCTTTGGGGCAATCATTTCTTGGATATAAAACCAAAAGCACAGGGAACAAAATGAAAATAGACAGATGGGATCACATTGAACAAAAAAATCTACACAACAAAGGAGACAATAGAATGAAAAGGCAACTATGGGATGGGAGGAAATATTTGCATACTGGGTCAATTACTTTGCATTGCTGTGATCCAAATAGAATCTGAGAACAATTTAAAGGGAGAAGTTACTTATTTTGGGTCCTGGTTTGAGAGGTAGCAGTTCATATGTGTCAATGAACACAATTGAACATATGTTCAATATGTGTCAGGGAGGGTGTGGAAGGGCAGAGCTGTTCATGTAATGGCAGCCAGAAAGCAGACAAGGAGATACAGGAAGGTCCTGGCAATAAGGTATCATGTCATTCCTCTAGTGACTTATTTCCTCCAACTAGGTCTCCTCTCTAGTGTTTCACCATCCCCCAATAATATCATGATGTTATGAATTCATCAAGGGATTAATAAATTGATTAGGTCAGAGCCCTCCTGATCAAGTTCTCTCTTGAAGTCTCCTCACAGATATACTACAGGTGTGGTTTCACTAATCTCCTAGGCACTTCTTTATCCAGTCAAGCTGTTAACCAAGACTCACTATCACAGACATCATATAACTGATACAGGGTTAAGAAACAAAATACATAAGGAACTTCTGCAACTCAATAGCCAAAAAAACCTGGTAACTCAGTTTAAAAGTGAGTGATGAGACTAATATATAGATATTTCTTCAATGAACACATACAAATAATAAACCGGCTTATGAAAAAGTAATCAGCATCTCTAATCATTAGGGAAGTACAAATGAAAATCATAATATGCTATCACCTCACACCTGTTAGGATGGTCATTATCAAAAAGTCAAAAGATAAGTGTTGATGAGGATGTGGAGAAATTGGAATCCTTGTGCACTGTTCATAGGAATGTAAGTTGTTACAGCCACTATGGTTACAGCCACTATGGAAAACAATACATCAGTTCCTTAAAAAAAAAAAAAAACCATAGAACTACTGTATAGTTCAAAACTCCCACTTCTAGGTATATATTCAAATGGATTGAAATCAGAATTTCAAAGAGATATATGCACACCCATGTTCATTATAGTATTATTCACATTAGTCTAGGCATGAAAGCAACCTAAATATTCAGCAATGGATAAATGGATCAACAAAGAAAATATGGCATATACATAAAAGGGAATATTATTTACCCTTTAAAAATAAGGAAATTCTGCCATTTATGACAACAAGGATAAACCTAAAGTGTATCATGCTTGGTGAAATAAACCAAGAGAAATAAGGTCAAATGCTACATGATACCACTGACTTTCAGAACCTAAAACAGTTAAACTCCTAGAAGAGAGTGAAATGGTGATTGTCAAAGGATGAGGGAAGGGTAAATGAGGAAGGATTAGTCAAAGGGTACAAAGTTTCAGTTATACAAGATGAATAACTTTTAGGGATCTAACTGCAAAAAGAACCAACAGATCTGTCCTAGAAGTGCAACCAGAGTGCTCCTTGGAAGCAAGGATGGCTAGACTGCGTCTTACATATTTTGGACACATAGTCAGGAGGGACCAATCCCTGGAGAAGGATATCATGTTTGAGACAGTGGCAAGTCAACCAAAAAAAAAAAAAAAAGAAGACTCTCAACTAGATGGATTGACAGTATCTGCACAATGGGCTTAAACATAAGATCGTCTGCCTGGCACAGAATCAGGCAGTCTTTCGTTTTGTTGTACATAGGGTCATTAAGAGTAGGACTTGACTCAACAGCACCTAACAAAAACAACAACATACAACAGATTACCTAAAGTTAACTGTACTGTATCACGTACTTAAAATTCCCTAAGGCAATTAACTAGTAAGCTTGAACAGATTTAGATAATCTGTGAAACTGTAACTGCTTCTATATAAAAAAATTTTGAAAGTCATTTTTAATGTAGTAAATAATATTCACAACAGTATTTTTTCATAATACCATAAAACAGGAAAAAGCTCAAATGTCCACCAATGATAGAATGGACACATAAATTGTGGTTTAGTCATATGTTATTATTTCACACAGTGGTAAAGTGCATTGCACCAATATGTATCAACATGGGTCAATTTTTAAAATAATACCGCAAGCCAAAAGTAAGTAATGAAAGGTTTTACCAAGTAAGAGATTGTTGATTTCATATTCCAAAATGTTCAAAAATAAAATAAAATTATTATGTAAGAATTCATACATACACACACATATATATATGCATATATATATATATGCACACATAGAAGAGTCAGAAAACACTAATCAGAAATTTAAGTTAGTGGATATCTCTTGGAGAAAATGCTGAAGTTATGGTTGCAGAAGGATAGACAAGGGTCTTAACAATTGGTGATAGACTATGTCTGCCCTTTGTTTTGTGGTATTTGGGGGTTGAACCCAGGGCCTCACACATACTTTACAAGTGCTCTACCACTGGGGTGTACCCCTGGCCCATTTTTTATTTTTTACTTTATTTTCAGTCAAGGTCTTGCTACATTATGCAGGTTGCCTCTGCCTTCAAACTTGCGATCTACCTGCCTCAGCCTACCAAGTCTCTGGAAGAAGGGAAGGAGTATGCTGAAGACTGGAGGAAGGAGGGTGGGTGAGAGAAAGGTTTTTACTGGGGTTGGGGGTGTTGTCTAGGGCCATGCTGGGCCATGGTCTAGCTCTGTGGCTAGCCAAGGGGACAAAGTGGAGGCTCCAGGCATAGGGCTGGGATGGGCTGAAGGTGACTCTGCAGGCTGGCTCCATGCAGTGGGCCTGGTCCATCTGTCAACTGCCCACCAGCTGAGGGCTCTCCCTGGAGTTCCCTCTTGCCTGGTATTCTGTTGTCCCCCCTTTCCCTGGTGCCACCATATCTGGCATAGACTATGTCTTAACAAACTCTATTTTAAACTAACATGAGTAATATTTTGTCTTAAATTTGATGAATCTGTAATCATTATCATTTTTATACTTCCATATACACTATATATTATTCTTTTGGGTGTGTAAATATTACATAATTTTGAATTGAAAAAAAAGATTATGGGAAAAGTAAAACTATGGAACTCAGATATCAAAGTAAAACATCTTACAGAACTGAGAATTTTCCACTCAGAAATAGTGTCTTTGGAAGCTCACCAAGTCTCTACCAAGAGAATTCTAACCAAACAAGTGGCAGGCCAGCCCTTCATTGACCAGTCAGATATACTTATACTATACTTGTCAGAGCTGTGTGAAAATCATTGTCTTTGGAGTCATAGTCCTGGTGTGCAGTTTCTGAAATTGACTGCACCTCAGTGTGTTCACACATTTAGTTAAGAATGACAGCAAATATTGTTTAAAGATTAAATGAGATCGTGAATGATAAAATCCTAGCACACTTCTAGCACCAGCAAAAGTTGATTCCATTCCCTTTACCTATGGTCTGCCACCCTTTCTTATTAAGTTCCCTAGTTTTTTGACCATGCCAACTGACACAGCCTTCCATAGCAGAACGTTGGATTTTTACAGCATGTTATTTATTTGGAAGTACTTTTACAAATATGATTCCATTTTACCTTCAGATTCAGATGTCAAAAGTAATAAACAGCTATGTAGATTTGAAAATTGACACTGATAGAAATGAAAGACAGCAGAAGCAACATCTAAAATTCTGGGTAAATCCTGCCTGCAACAATTATATCTATTAGTCCCCAAAATATTTTTAAGTCCACAGGAAAGCTCTAACATTGTGACATCTAAATGACATTTCTCAAACCACTACTTGACCTCAACAGTACATCTTATCAAATGCCCTCATTTAAGATTGGGAATTACATGATCACTACGCTATTTTGGGAGAAGGACCTGGCAACCCACTCCCAAAAAATCAATCTGTCATTGAAAACCCAATGAATAGCAGAGAAGCACTGACAGTAGTGTTTTGCCTGTTGTATATAGGGTTGCTGTGACGTAACAACAACAACAACAACACAATACTATTAAAACCCTCAAAGTACAGAATCAATGCCAGAATAACTCCAAGATTTACCCAAGTTTTGAAAATCAGAAATAGAATTAAGTATATTTTAGAAACATTCAAATATTTAAGAAAAAAAATACCTCAGCTGTAAATTGTGTGATTTCCCCTCTGAGGTCTAATTGAAATACATCACCTGGAGAAGACTTGTCACTTAACTGCCAGACCCATAAATTAAAATGGACATGCCAGTCAGGTATCATCCCAGGGCTCCAGGCTCCAAAGGGCTCAGGAGACAAAACCGATAGAAGTGACAAGGGAAATTTCTGCAATCCAGCTCCCCTCCCCATTGACCTTGGGTCTCATTAATTTCATTCGGCTTTTCATTTTGCGACTATATCTGCATTGAGAATAAGTCATCGACCACCTTAACTGCTGATCCTGCAACCCACAGGACACTCAGGAGCAGTAAAAGTGTGCCAATGAGGAGTTATCTTCTTTTAGCTTTCCTTTTGAGCTGTGGTTTTGAAAGCAAATCCTATAAAAAGTTATGTCTCCGCTGGCATCATTGTGAACAGCCCCACTCTTGTAAGACCCAAAGAAGAAATTTTATAGAGCTGAGCTGGCCCATGGAGGGAAAGCCCCTTTTTTAATTGGCAGTAAAAAGTGAGCACCACCAAAGCCCCACACTGGGACCACGGAGGTGGTGAGGAAGAGCTGCGACTAGCCAGAAAGCCTGAGAAACAGTGACCTGAAGCGACTTAACGTCCACTCACAATACCTCCACATCCACTAATGCACTTCATCTATTCATACTACTCCAAGAGGGGAGAAAAAGGAAGTTGCCCATTATTCCTATTATTATTATTTCTATTTTTTGCATCTCTTTGGGCCCCTATCTGTTCCAAGAAAATCTTTTCTCTGTCTGCCAGACAAGATGTTCTGAGTTTTCATCAGCATAAGCCTTTTTTTAAAATGTCAGGGCTTCCTATCACTTGATAAATGAGAATAAACCAGCATTTGTCGAACTTTGAGTACCATATGCTGAGAAAAGCAATTTACATATGATTTCATTGGATCGTCCCAACAACCAAGGGAAGGTAAGTCAAAATTATATATGACTCATATGCAAAACAACTAATACTCTTTTTATTAAATCTCATCCTTTGCTCTTAAGCCCCCAGTTGCATAGACAACAGAAATTGTAGTGGAGGAACCTTCATTTTGACAGTCTAAGATAGCTTTGTTTTGAGTAATTACTCATCCTTTCCACATTCCACTCCATTTTCAAACATTCTCTCTTCCATGTCTCATCCCCAAGATGCTGGTAAGGCTCAGAGAAGCCTTCCCATTCTATTGCTCTTTCAAGGGACCTTGAGGGCAAATCATAAATAACAGTTTTCTAGAGAAGGAAAAACATGGTAAAATACTAAAAGCAAGAGAGAATTTCCAGGGCAGGGGCAAAGCAACCCCGCAGTGTCTTAGAGCTGAAGAAGGAGTAGGTGCAAACAGAGAGCAAGGATGTCTCCCTGGGATCCTTGGGAGAACACTGAGAACCACAGGCTCAGGAGGTGCCATGAGAATGCCCCACTCCAAGTTCACAGTGTCCATAGGTCCCCATCAAGTTAAACCAGGATGCTGTTAATGTGAATTGTAAGGTAAGTGGTGGTAGATGTCACCAAGCATTGCATCCTAATGACTGTTCTACTCAACACAAAGAGGCAACTCAGGGTCTTCACAAGTCAAAATCTGGAGAGAAAGATGTTGCTGAGTGTAGACAGGTGTTACTGAAGGAGGAATCTGAGTGGGACGGGGAGGGATGGAGGGATGGGGGGGGGACTAACTTTTCCCTAGGGCATTGGACAGGTGTTGAGCATTGTTAAAGCAGTGCTGAAATCTGTTGAAATCACTATTAGTGTTAATAAGATTATTTTGTAAGCACTATTAATGTTTATTCTCTTCTAAGTAAGCAAAGATATAAGGGAACAGGGCAATGTGACCCCATAATTGGCAGCTGGTGGACTCTCCCTTCCTTCCCTGGCTGTCTTGAGGAAAAAGACTGTTAGGCAAGCAAACAGCTGGATCACCTTTTTACCAGCACTGGCTATACAGAAGCTACATGATGATTGCAGATGCTTGTACTGACTTGTGAAGATGCAGCCTCAGTCACAACTATTTCAAACAGTTTGTGCTAGACCTTTTCCTACAACAAGCCTTAGTGAGCTCTAGATGCCCCTGTGACCAACCCAGATCAGAGGGGGAGCACTTCCCCTGATGGCCCAGTAGAGGGACTCTTGTGACTGGTGCAAAAGGGACTATGCCCTGATTGGTGCAAACACAAACCTTCATTTGCATAAAATTGGTGCAAACACCCCTCCTCTGGCTATATAAATAGATCGTTTGGTTCACTTAGGGAACCATTTAGGTGGTTCCCTAAGTGCTTTCCCCTGGTTCTGAAACATTAGGCCCAATAAAAGACTTCTCTTGAATAGTCTGAGCTGGTAACACAAAGAAAGAAGCAGCAAAGACAGCAAAGTGGCAGCAGCAGTGACAGCAGAGCAGCCAGCACACAGAGCTGAAAAATCAATAAAGCAGCAGGCTGTTTAATAGTTGAATAAGAGGCAGAGCTGGGCATTCAGCAGGCTGAGCTGCAGAAGCAGCAGAGCAGCTGGATGCTTGACAGCTGAGGAAGAGGCACGGTTGCAAGACTGGTAGCCAAAAGCAGCAGAAGCAGAAGTAGCAGAAGAGCAGCAATGGCTGCCTCCCAAGTGGTGGCAACCATGGCAGAGGCTATAGCAACAAGAGGCAGCTGAATAGTTCAAGAAAATGACCAGTGAGGGTAGAATGAGGATGATGGAAGGAGAGGGAAGGTGAGAGAGGGCAGAGAGCTGATATTGAGGAAGGAAAGAAGGCTGTAAAGAGCCGTAAGAGAGAAAATGCAGGCCTTGGTCATTGGAAGAGTTCTAGAGAGTTGTCAAGTCTTTAGGACCAAGGGTGTCAGGCACCACAGACCCAGCAACTGTAACACTGGCTGTAGTCAAGGGCTGAGAAATCCTGATATCTAGGCCTGCTCAGAAGCTGCAAGACTTATAGGGCTTTGGAATTCCAACCTCTTTGGCCTATATAAGAGCTATAACACTCATAGGACTAAGAGTCCCAGGCCAACATAAGAACTCTAACACTAGAGAATGTCACCTGCTGCTGCTGCTCCAGCCCATCTGCTGCCGCTGCTTGTTGCTATCCAGTGCCCAGTGATGCAGACACTGCCAAAGACCAGCACCTGAAGAGCTTCTCTTTGCCTGCCTATGATTTCTATACAGGTAGAGCAAAAGGAGCCCAGCAGCTGATTAGTAACAGGATGACCAAATTGATGTTTGCCAGGAGTAACTAGGAAAAACAATCCTGCCTGGAGGATATCTGGAGAAGTCATGTTCAGACCATAAGACCATGAATTCTCTCATAAATTTTAGTTCAGTCTGACAAAGGACTGAAAGACAAACTTTCTCATTTACAGACTGTGAGGAAGAAAACAGATACGCACTGCTGGAAGCTAGCTTTGGAGTAATTTATTAGAAATAGAAGGAAAAATGCCTAAGCCTCTTCTCTGCCAACACTATAGCATTCACTAAGAGCAGGCCTTTTCTGGAAGAAGGAGATCAAGCACCTCTTGAAATTTCTGCTTCAAGGGATAGGAAGTCAGGCGAAGTTTGAAACAAAAAGAGACTCAAGCAAGAGATTAATGAGAGATGAACCTTACAGTGAGAAAAGGAACTAATCTGAGCTAAAGTGTAGATTTCTGTTAATGAGTATTTTTAGCAATGGCCAATGGGGTCAGAAATGCGTCTCTGTGATTATATTTAGAGATATCTATAGACTCAGTTTCTTGAAAACAACAACAAAAAAAAAATTCATGTGTCTGGCACTGTGTTGGGGAGTGTTTCATTTTGTTGTACACAGGGTCACTATGAGTCAGACCCAACTCAATGGCACCTAACAACACCAAAGTATATTCAGTTTGGCAATTTACATTGTACTAACAAGGAATTTAATTTTGTAGGTAAAACAGGATAGGCTAGTGATCAAAAGTGTGGTCTCTGGTGCTTAGATTTTAATCTTGGCTCTCCATTTAGTTACATGTGATGCAAGTCACTTAAATTATCAAAACTTCAATATCAGCACCAAGAAAAAAGGGTCACTTCCCAGAGCAGTTTATTAAATGTAAGGAATTATGAATTCTTTCATTGATTGAGTCTGCTGGGTTCCTTCACCACTGTTTTATATGTGCTTTGTAGCTTTCACTTTGCCTCCTTCTAGCCAGAGTTACTTCCTGTGGGAGTTCCAGTTCATGTAGGCTGCACTGAAGACCTCTTCCGGATAGTTTTATCTTTGCCTCTGTTCACTAGACCAATTTTTGTGGGAGGCATTACCAGGAGTAAGTGAGTTAGTATTTGTAAAGAATTTATACCAGTACCCAGCTTTTCTCAGGAACATAAAAACTCAACAAGTGAGTATCTGTTGAAATAAATTTATGATTCAAAATCTGGAGCCCAGGGTTCCAATTCCTCACAGAGACTTTTTCTACCCATTACCCAAAGTACTGTTCTGGATGTGGTGTCCTTAAGTCAATGGATAGAACTTTTCTAGCCTTGTTTAAGAGACAGTACAGTGTCTTCCGGCTTCTGGCTACAGATGGACTCACTTCCAGGCACACAAGACCCTTGGCTTTGACTTCCAACCATTCTCTCCACTCATTTACAAAACTCTAGCTTCAGCTTATGTCAGTAGCACTTGTGTCAACAACTTATTGAACCTTGCAGATTTAATCTACCCTCCTGCTCTGGCTCTGTTTTCTCCTTCCTAGCTCCTCAGAGTTTCCTTTTTACTTTTAAATTGGACTATGGGCTTTCTAACTTGTTGCATTAGAACTTCTCCATGAGTTGAGCATCTATGCTTACCACATAAGTTCAGTATACTGTAATGAAAGGAAGTCTCCTGCCTGCATATTTAACCAGCAATACTGATGGTAAAAATATGGTAGGACATACCACAGAGACAGTTCCAAAGCTAGGAAATAATCAAAACCTTTTAGTTGAGAAATAGTTCTTAGTGCACACATACAAAAATGGATGTTTTAATATTGATCAGTATTAAGTCATTTCATGAAATAGTATGTGATCGTGTTTCTATTATCATTTGAAAAACAAATATATTCTCTCTTGTGCACTGTTAGTTTAAAAAATTAGGGGTATGGTTATACACCACTTCTTTTTAGGTATTTTTGTGGTTTCCCAAAGTTATTATCATATAGTTTTTTAAAGAACCTATTAGCATCTTCATTAAAATTTCATGCTGTAATAAGCAAATATCTAGTAAGCATGTTGCAAATACTGTATCCATGTGCTCATTCATCTAATCCATTATTATCTTTTTTAAATAGGGATCGTATTTTAAGCTGCTTTAATAATTCTAATTTTCATGATAGTAACTGAAAAGGTTTTAAATAAACATATGAAGTAGAATTTTTAATTTAATTATTTCACATTTTATGGAGAACCTGATTCTGACTGAAACAGGGGTAGCCATAAACTCCACCCAAACCCACAGTACTACTACAATGGGTAGAGTAAATATTGAAGAAACAAAAAGTTTATTCATAATTTTACTTCTGCTCCCAGAGATAGTATGTAGAGAGAAATATTCCAGAACACTTGATCTGAGAATGCTGGGTAATCTGCCCCTTCTAGTAAGAGATTCATGGCATGAATTTAATGGGTATCAAATGCAAAAAGAAAAACGCTCTCTTCAGCCTAACTGTCCCAACAACGCCATTTAATTAAATTACCTATATTATGGTACTCCTGCAGCCATAGCACTGTGGCTTCCGATCCCACCAGATCTCGGAAGCTAAGCAGGGTTGGGCCTGGTTCATACTTGGATGGGAGACCACCTGGGAATACCAGGTGCTGTAGACTTGGAAGAAGGACCTGACAACCCACTCCCAAAAAACAATCAGCCATTGAAAACCCTATGAATAACAGAGAAGCATTAATAATACTGTTTTGCCTATTGTGCAAAGGTCTCTATGAGTTGGACACCAGCTCAATGGTACCTAACAACATATTATGATACAGACACAATGCTCCATAAAAATAATATTATAGACTATTCAATAGCACAGAAAGATATTGATATATGAGAAAGAAAGAGTGAGGGGGATTACTGGGGGCTTCAACCCAGGGCCTTGCACATACTTTGCAAATGCTCTACCACTGAGCTGTATCCAAAACCCTTTCTTTAAAAAAAAAAAAATTTATCTTGAGACAGGCTCACAAAGTTACAAAAGCTATCTCTGGCCTCAAACTTATGATTCTCTTGCCTCTGCCTCTTGAGTCACTTTGGATTACAGGCTTGCACCACTGTGCACACAAAGAGATCTCTGACCCTGTTTCTTGCAAAATGAAATTTACTTGGAAATAGGGGTGGATTCAGGTTTTGTACAGCTTAAAGTTTATCCAATATGGAGAGGAACTATTTTAAGAGAGAAAAGTACAAAATGATAGATATAAAATTATCTAGGTCCTTATGAATTTGGAAAGGAACTCTGCAAGTTTCATTAGCCCCATATAAATCTGCCCTTGTCTGAAAATTTCTACCACAAAATTTTAATGGGTATATGCCTAAATAATATTACCAGTGATCTTTTTTATGATATCTCTGTCCCTCATTATTTTCTTAACTTTCTACAAAAAAGTCACTACTTAATAGGGAAAAAAATCCTTTTTAAACAGCCTCAAAAGGTAATCTTCAGAGAAAACTGCAACCTTTCTATTTTTCCCAGCCTTAGCAAGAGAATATTAACTTCAAATGTCATATAAGTCCCAAAATATTAATGGAAGTTACCCTTCAGGAATAGAAATACATCTGCTTCATCATATATTTGACTTACTGCATTTTCTAAAATAAACATGCATTTCTTTTATAAAAGAAATAAATTAGTAATTTATAAAACCTCTGGGCTAGTAAAAGAGAATTCATTTAGTCACCACTGTATAAATTCACCTACATCTACTGAGTATAACCCACTCCATGGTTCAAACTTTATTGATTCCCTATCCTGCTAGTGTGCTCAAATTTACTCAAGGTCCTGTTCAAATGCCACTCCATTATGATGTCTCCCTAGATCTCCAAAGAAAAGATGTATGCTCCTTTTCTATATCCCTATGTCATCTCATCATCCACACACTCTGAAAACCAGGGTTTGATCTGCAGCACTGCAAAAAAATAAATAAAACCAAGAGAATGATGTGGCAGTCCACTCCCAAAACAGCCATTGAAAACCCTATGAGGGTGCTATAAGTCGGATCTGACACAACAGCACCTGACAACAACATATCATCTTGTAAGTATTTCCACAATAGCTCTTTTCATGCCATAGCATAATTTTAGTTCATATCTATTACCTCCACCAACCCAGAGCGTATCTTCATCACTGCATTCCTACTACCTGTATAGTACAATACTGAAGTCATTTAAAATCTCTAATTTATGTTTCAGTAAATAAATATGGTGGGAGAAGGACCTGGCAATCCACTTCCAAGACAATCCCGAAATAGCCAGCCATTGAAAACCCTATGAGGGTCACTATGAGTCGGATACCAACTCCACAGCACCTAACAACAACAACAACAACAAATAAATATGGGAGAAATTTCCCTCATTTTCACAATAAGAAAATGTGAGAAAATCTAGAATTGCTGGGCACAGTGGTACACGCCTGTAATCCCAGCGACTTGGGAGGCAGAGGCAGGAGGATCACAAGTTCCAGACCAGAGGCAGTCTGCGGAATTTAGTGGGACCCTGTCCCAAAAAATAAAAAAATGGGCTGAGCATACAGCATATTGGTTCAGCACTTGCAAAGCATGCAAGTGCAAGACCCTGGGTTCAACCCCCAGTACTGCACAAAAAAAAAGAAAGAAAGAAAGAAAGAAAGAAAGAAAGAAAGAAAGAAAGAGAAAGAAAGAAAAAAGAAAGAAAGAAAGAGAAAAGAAAGAAAAAAAGAAAAGAGAAAATCTAGAATCTCAGTATTGTAGGATATAAAGAACCTTAGAAATGATTTGCCTGCATTTGTACTGCTGTGGCATTCAATCCCATCAGATCTGGGAAGCTCATCAGGGTCGAGTCTGAATAGTACTTGGATGGGAGACCACCTGGGAACACCAGGTGCTGTAGGCTTGGGAGAAGGACCCAGCAACCCACCCCCTCAAAAAAAAAAAAAAAAAAAAAAAACCTTTGAAAACCCTATGAATAGCAGAGAAGCACAATAGTTTTTTGTCTATTGTACATAGGGTTGCTGTGAGTCAGACACTGACTCAATAGCACCTAACAATAACATAAATGGAAGACAGAGCAGAGCCCAACCTATAAAGTGTTTAGTCCGTTAGGTCAAGAAGAAATAAAAATTACTTCAATGCTAACTAAACAAGGAATATATATTTGCATATAAATTGAATCACATAAATTATCAGTGGAGACAAGCAGTCATGTATACACAGTTTCTCACATGAACGTGCATGCTCAGGTATACTCACACACATACACACAATCAGGAACACTTACAGAGGAAAGAAAGAAGCCGTTCTAAGGAAAGATGCCTACCTCTGATGTTTTACACCTTAGGTAGGAATGATGGCAAATTCCACCCATATCATTTCTTTACCCACCATACATGCATGCAGACACAACAAACATGACCACAAGGGGCAGCTCTGGTTGGAACTAATCCATGAAATACTTTTAAAAAGAGATTCAGATCTAAGTAAATACTTTGATAGTTGAAGTGAAGAAACACCACACACACACACACACACACACACACACACACACACACACACAAGGGTTAATAGAAAGAGATGATAAGAGACTGCACTTTCTGACAAAGAGCCTCACTAAGAAATCCAGAGACCAACGAACACTCTTAAAGCAGATGAGTTAGCCTAGATTCGGTTTCCATGGCAATAAATTCTGAATTGAGATCTGCTACTATCTATCCTGAAGAAAAGGGTCAGAAAGCAGTGAAATACTTCATTTAATGATAAAATATAATTATCAAAACCCATCACAATGGCTCTCAACACTATCAAAAATAACTGTTGTATGAAATTGTGGATTCTTATCCTGACTAAAAATAGGACAAAAGGAGTGCCTGCAAAAATCATAAGGAGTGTGGTGATCTTACGCTGAACGCCAACAGATCCACATAAATAAGAGATGAGAGGTACCTCAGAGAGGTACAGATATTTTATTTTCGTTGCCTTAAGTTAAAGTCAGAGCTACTTCCTGCAGCCTTGGAGCCCTCTGGATCTCTGGCATCAAGACCCTCCACCATTTCTTGAGTCTCCTCAACCCTAACCCTCCTGACTGCCTGTGTTCCAGCCATCACAGTTCTTGCTGAGTCGCTCCTGCAGTTTCCTGAATGTTGGTCTCTCTGCCTAGAATGGACTTTCCTGTCCCCTTCATCTACCTAACTTCTAGTTATGGTTCCCATCTCAACTTGAGCATCATTTCCCACAACTGCAAAGCCCTCCTTGTCACAGGTTCCCATGGCTCCATATTCTGCCTCCATCATCATTTCTGACCGTAGTGGTTTTGTTTCAATTTTCTGTCAAGCTCAGTGATGGGTTGATCAGTTCTTAGAAGTTATCTTCAATCCTCAATTTTCAGCACTGGGTCTGACACATAATAAATCTCAAATGTTTGTGGAATTAATTAAATTGTTGGGGCATACGTGAGCACAGAGGTACTAATTAGCATAGCATGCCATGACTCTCAGCACAGAGAAGATGCTGCTGCTAATACTAATGTTCACTGTGAGGTAGTAATGTAGCTAAATAGACTATGAATATATTATGTAGATAAAGGGCTCCTGAAAGCCTGTACAAAATGTTAAGATTCCTATACTGCACGTTTTGCATCTAGTCAACTCATTTTCTACTCAGCAAAACAGTCCCTGAAACTTAATTTTTAATTAAATTTATTTTTAACTGATACACAAAAACATAAAAAAGGATTTATGAGGGTACCATGTAATACATGTATACACTGATACATGTATACATTGTGTAATGTTTAAAATCAGATTAAACATATGTGTCAGATCTAACTCTTCAAACATCCTTTTTGTGGTAAAGACACTCAAAATCGCTTCCTCTACCTTCTAGAATACACAGTATTGTCATTATCTATAGTCACCCTCTGTGCAAGCACATCAGAGCTTCTTACTCCTATCTAACTATAACTTAGTACTCATTGATCCTCCCCACATCTCCCCAGACTCTAGTAACCACCCTTCCACTCTCAACTTCCCTAAGATATCATGCAGCATTAGCCTTTCTGTGCCTGGCTTATTTCACATTGCATAACGATCTCTAGTTCCATCCATGTTGTTTCAAATGACAAGATTTTAACCTTTTTTATGGCTGAAAAGTATTCCTTTGTATATATACAACACATTTTCTTTATCCATTCATCAGTTAATGGACACTTAGTTTGCTTCCATTTATTGGCTGTTTTGAAGAATGCCACAATATGGGGGTGCAATTATACCTTTGCAGACTAATTTCATTTTCTTTTGATGCACACCCAATAGGGGATTGCTGGATCATATGGCAATTCTATTTTTATTTTGTGAGGAACTCTCATATTGATTTCCTTCATTGCTGTACTATTTTACATTCCCATGAACTGTACAAGTGTTCCTTTTTTCTATACCCTTGCCAGCCCTTGTTATCCTCAGTCTTTTCAATAATAACTACTGTTACTGTGGTGAGGTGATATCTCATTGTGGTTTTGCTATGTATTTACCTGGTTATTATAGTGATGCTGAGTATTTTTTCATGTACCTCCTAGTCAATTATATTTCTTCTTTTGAGAATTATCTATACAGGTTTATTACCCAATTTTGAATCAGATTATTTGGTAAATTTTTGTTATTAAGTTTGGAGTTCCGTATATATTCTAGATAGCAACACCTTGTCTCAGAAGTATAGTTCCATTCTGCAGGTTGCATCTTCTCTTGTTGTTGTTAGGTGCCATCAAGTCATGTCTGACTCACAGCAACCCTCATACGGTTTTCAATGGCTGATTGTTTCAGGATTATCTCGGAAGTGAATTGCCATGTCCTTCTCCCGTTTTTGTGGTGCTGGGAATCAAACCTGGGACCTCAGAGAGTGCAGAGCAGCACTCTACTAGCTGAGCTAAATCCCAGCTGTATCTTCTCTAGGTTGATTGATTCCTTTGCTGTGCAGAAGCTTTAGTTTTAAGTAATCTCATTTGTCAATTTTTCTCCTGCCTCATGTATTCAATGCCCAGCTTTCACAGCCATGATGTGACTGAAAATACCATGGCATGAGTGAAGCATGCCTCTGTCTTCAACGTGACATCTTTACTTTTCAACAGTTTAAAGAGGCCTTTTGCAACAGCTTTTCCCAATGCAATGCATCTTTTGATTTCTTGACTGCTGCTTCCGTGGGTGTTGACTATAGAATCAAGTAAAGCAAAATCTGGGACAACCTCAATCTTTTCTCCATGTATCATGAAGTTGTTTACTGACCCAGTCGTAAGGAGTTTTGTCTTGTTGATGTTAAAGCGCAATCCATACTGAAGGCTGTGTTCTTTGATCTTCATCGCATATGTTTCAAATCCTCTTCACTTTCAGCAGAGTTGTAACATATACATAAAAAAGGTTAGCACACCATTAACCTATCCCTCAAATATAGAAATATTACCAGAGCTTTCTATCTGGGAAAGTACACTCACCCTCTTTAAGACTAACCATTATTCTGAGTCCTAATACTTCAGATAAGTTTTGATAATTTTTGAATTTCATACAATTGAAACCATACAGTATATATTGCTTTGTGTTTATCTTTGTCTCAACATTCTTTATGAATTTCATCTACATTGTTGTAAGTACCAAGACTCTTAATTTTTCATTGCTCTATTGCATTTCATCCATTCTATCATAATGGACAATTTAGTTTCCCAGGTTGAGGAAATTATGAGTAATAATGAAATGAAGATTCTTGCATCTGTATTTGGTAATCCTCTGTATGCTTTATTGCTGAGTATGAAGACAGGAATAACATTTGGGATCCATGAGGTATACATATGTTCAGTTTTTAAAGATGCTGCCAAGTAGTTTTCCTAAGTAGCTGTGCCAATTTATAATCACACCTGAGTGCATGATAGTTCCAGTGGCTTTACATCCTTTCTAATCCTTAGAATTCAGTCCTTTTCACTGTGGCCTTTTCCATGGGTATTAGCATAATTTTTAACTCGAATTTGCCTGATGACTAATGGGGCTAGACATTTATTCTTATGTCTTCTGGCTGCTTGCATGTCCCCTTATGGAAGTGTCTGTTCACATCTGTTGACCACTTTTCTTTTAGAAGGCTTCTTCTACTCAGTGATCCCTATGAGCTTGTTATGTTTTCAAATTTAGTCCTTTGTTGAATATGTGTGGCAAATATCTTCTCCCACTCTGTAACTTATCATTTAACTCTCTTAGTGGTGTCTTTTGTTCCTTAGAAATTAATAATGTTATTAAAATCCAACTTGTCAATCTTTTGTTTATTGCCTTCTGATGTTAAATATTTTTATCTCAAGGATATGATTACATACCATCATATTTTCATTTAGCTTTATGGTTATGTCTTTCATATTTAGATCTATGATACAACCAAAATCAATTTTTATTTTGGTATGAAATACAAGAACAAGGTTTTTTTCTTATAACTTTCTAATTAATCTAGTGCAATCTGTCATCCTTTCCACAGAACATAGCCCCTTTGTCATATCTGTCAAATTTATGTATTCTATCAGTTTGACTATACATTTTCAATTGAGTCCTCTATGAATAATGGCAATTCAATTCTTTTTCCCAGTCCTCACATCTTTTACTGTTAAACTTTGTTCCTGCCCAAATTTCCATGTTTCTATCATTTCTGTTGGGGTATAAAAACAGAAAAGTGTACATATTGTAGTTTTATCATGGGAAGAATTTTTTCAAACTGAATTTACCACTACTAAAATTAATCACATCACTGTAATCCCACCAAGGGTAAGTCTAGGTCTATTTCTGGACTCCTCTTTCAGTGGTTTGTTTCCCTATCCACATGTGAACACCACACTGTCTTAATTTCTATAGCATTAAAATAAGTCATGATAATTGATACTATAAGTTTTCCAACTTTCTTCACTTTCTTCAGTATTGTCTTACTGTTCTTAGTCTTTCACATCTTCCTATAAACCTGGGAATCAACTTGCCAGTTTCCAAAAGTAATGAATGACTTACTGGGAATTTTTGATAGTGACTGAATTAAATCCATGTACAGGTTAATTAGGAGGGTTAATATCATTACAATATGGAACACTCCAGTCTATGAGAAGTCTACATATCCTTTCATGTGTTTACTTCTTTAATTTCTCTCAACATTATGCATTTTTCTGTGTATAGACTTTACCAATATTTTGATAGGTTCATTCATTGGTATTTGATGTTATTGATACTATTTCATATTTTATTCTTTATAAATTTCATTCTCTAAATGTTTGTTTCAGATCTATAAAATTGACTTGTCTATTGACTTCATACTGAAAGATCTTTCTAAACTTACGTATTCTACCAGTTTGCCTATGTATTTTTAATTGTGCCTTCTATGAATAATGATAAATCAGTTTTTTTCCCCAGTCCTCATATCTACTACCACTAAACTTCATTCTCTCTCAAATTTTCATGTTTCTACCAGGGATATTTTTCTTCTGTATGAACTCACTTAATGATTTCTTTTATTTCAGGTCTGCAGGCAATAAATTATCTTGGGCATTGCTCTGTCTGGACATGTATTTATTCTACTTCCTCCAGTTTTGTTTTGTTTTGTAATTTTTTATTGAAATAGAGTATAAAAACAGAAAAAAAGACATATTGTAGTTTTATAGTTGGAAGAATTTTTTCCAACCGAACTGACCACCACTTAAGCTAATCATGTCACTGTAACTCTCAAGGGTAATTACGATTTTGACTTCTAATAGTTTAGTTTCTCCTAATTGAATTTTTCATGAAAATATAAGTATATATTTCTTTGTGTTGGCTTCTTTGACTCCACAGTATGTTTCTGAAATTAATCCATACTGGTATATGTAATGTATTTCATTCCTATTGCTATTTAGTCTTCCTTTGTGTGACTATATTTGGGTAGCTTTCAGATTTGGCTCTCCAAATACTACAGGTATGAACAATTATGTAAATGTCTTTTCATGGACACAAAAGCAGTCATCTCTGTGGAAAATATGCTTTAGAGGACAATTGGTAGGTCATTTTTTTCAAACATATTTCCAAAGTGGAAACATTAATTTATACTCCCAACAGCAGAATATGAGGGTGCCAACTTTTGTCATCTTTACCAACTTTTAGTGCTTATCAGCTTTTCATCTTAGTGATTCTGATGGTTGTGTAGTAGTACAAGATAGCAATTGTAATTTGTATTTCCCTGATGACAACTGCAGCTGAACATCTTTT
>VMDO01020573.1:0-37169 GCA_007922755.1 Pedetes capensis
AGGGGGAGGAAGAGGAGGAGGAGGGAAGAGGAGGAGGAGGGAAGAGGAGGAGAAGAAGGAGGAGAAGGAGGAGATGAGGAGAAGGAGGAGAAAGGAGGAAGAGAAAAAGGGAAAGGACAAGGAGAAGGAGAAGGAGGAAAGAAGGAAGGAGGGAAGGAAAGAAAGGAGGAAGGAAGGAAGGAAGGAAGGAAGGAAGGAAAGGAGAAGAGAAGGAATCAGGAAAGAATTGAATAATTTATTTGTTTAAAAGGATCAGTGTGGGTAGAGTCTAGAAATTTAGATCTTTTCCAAGAATGAAGGGTCTACTGCTTCTTGACTCTAACCCACGGAAAGTAAGGATGAAAAATGAGAGACACAGAGGCAAATAATCAGAATAATCTGATGGTGTTGAAGGGGTGGGCATTGAGTGCAGAGAGAGAGAGACAGAGATTGAGAGAGAAAGGAATTAAAGATACAACAGATTTTTCGAAGCTAGGTAAAATAGAAGTCAAGTAGACCAAAGTAGAAGTAAACAAACCAAAATTGTACTGAGTCATTGAAAGAATTGAATTGCCAAAAGAAACCACTAGCTTCACTTTTTAAAAGCCTGTGATCAACACCACTACTCAGGACCCCAGATTTCTATGCAGGAAGGCACAGGAAATCCATGGGTGACAGCTCACAACTCTCAGAAGAGCTTGCAGCTGGTCCTGACCCTGCCCAACAGCCTGCCATGCACCTTGGGCCCCACAGCTATAAGAGTGGCTTGTGGACACATGGAAGCAGAAAGTGTACCGCATGGATGGGGGGCCTGGGGACAAGTGGGAAGGCACACTGCCAAGATGGCACAGGTCCCAGAACAAGGAGGCCTCTCCTTCTTCCTAAAACACCCCAGGTGACAGGGGACAACAGCACCTCCTTCCATCCCCAAGGGAGCCTACAAATGAAGCCAACAGAGATTCTCAGATCCAGAATTGTGCTAGAGCACAATTGTAAATTGCTGAGTAAACAGCTAATGCCCAATTCCAGCTAATGAGAGAATTCCATCCAACGAAATGCAGTTCACTAAATAGATCAATCCCTAGAGAAAGACATCATGTTCGGGAGAGTGGCAGATCAATGCAAAAGAGGAAAACCCTTCACCAGATGGGTTGACGCAGTGTCTGCAACAATGGGCTTAAACATAAATAAGATCATTTGCCTGGCACAGAATTGGGGAGTGTTTCGATCTGCTATACATAGGGTCACTATGAGTCAAACTCGACTCGACAGCACCTAACAACAAATAATCAGGTGATGGCTTATAAGAAATTTGGTGTGCTGAACCTCTACAAACGTGAGTAAAGAGCTTACAAGAATAAAAATACTATGAGCATTAAAAATTTGATTATTTAAATTAGAAGTTCAGCTGGTCAACTGCACAGCATACAGATACAGCTGATGAAAAACTAGCCATTTAGAAGATGAGAGGAAGGAATTCTTCCAAAGGGAACATGACAGGGTAAAGACTACTGACTTAAGAGAGAAAAGTTAAGAAACACAGTGTATAGATTCAAGGATTCTGGTGTTAAATCTAGTTATGGCTTCCAGACAAAGGCACTAGAGGGAATTAGGGAAGTCAGTACTAAGAGAATTAGTAAGAAAGAAGTGAGGAAAAGGCAAAATCTTCAACATGCTCTCAAAGTAAATGAAGACATACATTCTGAAATATTACCACCTAAAAATTATCATCTAGAGCCGGGCACAGTTGCACATCCCTATAATCCCAGCGACTGGGGAGACAGAGGCAAGAGAATTGCGAGTTTGAGGCCTGAGGGAACTTTTATTACTTAGTGGCGATCCTGAGATAAAAAAATAGAAAATGGGCTGGGGATGTAGCTCATTTGTAGAATGTTTACAAATATGCATGAGGCCCTGGATTCAGCCTCCCTCCCGGTACACCAAAAACAAATAAATAAAAAGAAAAATTATCACCTAGACACATATAGCGAAGTGAATACAAATCCTTTCTGTGTTTAGAAAAAAATGACAAAATACAACAGTATAAACAGAATCACATCAACATTAGAATTCTTAAAGGCAGCAAGAAATACAAGAAGGCAACAGAAAACATTCTCAAATTCTGAGAGAAATAACTTGGATTGCATCTGAATATTGAAAAGGTTCTAACAAGATAAAAGCAAAGACCACTACAGGAAAAGTTTCTATCTTAAACAGAACTGGAACCCAAGGACATATAGAAAACTACTACTAAGTAAAAGATAGAGAAGACTTAGATGGGAAACTTAGATGGGAAGGGTGGGAAGTGGAGAAGCATAGGGAGGGTAAGGGGTAACCTATATGAATAATGTTTATCAAAATGCATATATGGAAATGTCACAATGAAAAGCATGTCAAAATGAATCACATTAAGATGTACATTAAAAATTTCTAATAAAAAAAGTAAAATGAAAAAAAGGCAATTTCAGCACAAAGGTATAATACTGAAATTTTTCAGGCATTTCAGAACTCAGAATGAACAGTGACATCATATAGACTGTTTATTGGGCACAATAAATTCCAGAGCAATCATACTATGACACCATATCAACTGATCAAAGTGCAGTAAAAAAGCAAAATCAGAAAAAAACTATATATCTATCTACCTCTGTATCTATATATCTATCTACATATGTATCTCCCACAAATTATCAGGGAAGGACTAGACACAAATAACTTTTGAATTAAAACAATAACTATTTATAACTGAATGAGAATAACCTATTGAAATAGTGAAATTAAACTAGTGTGGTATTCCAAAGAAAATCCACAGCTATAAATTCATTCATAACGAGATTAATAAGTATAGGAATATAAGAATAAGAATGTATGAAATGATTTCCAATCAAGTAATGAAAAAAGCAGTAAGATAATCACTAAGAAAACTAACAGAAGGAATTAATGAAAACAAAAGCAGAAAGTAATTAAATGAAAAAGAATCAAGATAGTATATTTCATTAATAAAGGAAAGGGTTTGAGACTAATAATATTGACAAATTTTTGTTACATAGATAACAGGAAAGGTAGAGCACTAAGGTCAAAGTGTCTTAAATTTAATATATTGATTGCTTCCTTTTATACCAGATGCATTTTTGTTTTAAAACAGACCATTCGTTGGTGCTAGAAATTTGTGACTAAGACCACAAAGCTACTATCAGCTAGAAAAGGATCTTCCAGAATGCGATGGAAAATAAGAAGACACACTGAAGAGAGGTAAAGAAAATGTGTGTGTGTGTGTGTGTGTGTGTGTGTGTGTGTGCGCGTATTCTTCTCTCCATTAAACACTGGTCTTTTCTGCCATATGTATACATGCCCAGTGTTCAATAGAGGAAACTTTTCCCTCCCATCAGAATCTCCCATATCCTTCAGCAGTAGAGAGGCAGACAAAACAGAGTACTCAACACCCCTAACTTTCCCTGCAACAAAATTGGTGTTGAGGCTCTGAGTCCTTGTTGATAGCATGGGAGCAGATGACATGGTCCCTTCTTGGTCCGTGCACTGAGGTTAGGACGTGCTGCCCCCCTTTTCCCTTTCCACACTCCTAACAGATGGGGGGCTCAAACACCAAGCACAGTGACTCTGACAAATTCACTCAACAGCAGGGCCTCACTGTTATTCATAAACAAACAAACACAAAGTACTACGCCAAAATATTATTATGACTGATGACGAGTAGAGCTGGGATTTAGCTCAGTTGCTAGAGCACTGCGCTGCAGTCTCTGAGGTCCCGAGTTCAATTCCCAGCACAGCAAAAATGGGAGAAGGACCTGGCAATCCACTCCCAAGGCAATCCCGAAACAGTCAGCTATTGAAAACCTTATGAGGGTCTCTATGAGTCGGATTCGACTCGATGGCACCTAACAACAACAATGACAAGTAAACGATGATCTTTTATTATTTTCAATTTATATGTTGTGCGCTGTCCTGGTTTGAATATGAAATGTCCCCCAAGGGCCATGTGCTTTAACTTTCAGTCTCCAGCTGGTGGCGCTGTCTGTGGAGGTCGTAGACCTTCGGGAAATGGGTTTCTTGCTTTGCGGAAGTCCGCTCTGTGGGTGCAGAACTTTGGAGACTTTTACCTGGGCTGTGAGTTCCAGGAAACCGTCTGCCTCCTGCTTCGAGATTCTGTGAAGTTGTTTGTCACAGACCTGCTGCCTCCACCACCGTGCCTGCCTGCCACAGCCATTGTGGACTGATCCCCTGTAAGCTTTTCTTTTCTTTTTTTCTTTTTTTTCACTTCTTTTCTTTTTCTTTTTTCCTTTTTCTTTTCTTTCTTTCTTTCTTTTTTTTTTTTTTGGTGTGGTATTTAAGTCTGTACCCAGGGCCTCACATATACTTTGCAAGCGCTCTACCACAGAACTGCATCCCCAGCCCATTTTTTATTTTTTATCCTGAGACAGGGTCTCACTGAATTATCCAGGCTGCCTCTGGCCTCCTGCCTCCGCCTCCCAGATTGCTGGGATTACAGGCCTGAGCCACTGTGCCTGGCTAACAGTGAGCTTTCAGTAAATCTTTTACTCCATAAGTTTGTTTGGGTTGATTTTTCTGCTGCAGCAACAACTGACTAATGCATGTATATGTAGTGTATGTATATATCCTTTATGTATACACCCTTTGAATACTATGTGTATATATATGTATAACATATATAATTGTTGTTGTTAGGTGCTGTCGTGTCGGTATCCAACTCAGCAACCCTACGTACAACAGGCAAAACGGTATTATTATTGCTTCTTTGCTATTCATAGGGTTTTCAATGGCAGATTGTTTTTTGTGACTGGGTTTCTGGGTCTTTCTCCCAAGCCTACAGCACCTGGTCTTCCCAGGCAGTCGCCCTTGCAAGTACTAACCAGGCCCCATCCTGTTTAGCTTCTGAGCTCTGATGGGATCAGACGCCACAGTGCTACGGCTGCAGGCTAATATATATAATAGGCTTCGTATATAATTAATTTGTATGTCTTTGCAATAATATGATGAACTTCATGCTTCCGAAAGTGAAATAAGTTATGGTCTGGAGATGATACTAGAATTTACCATTTAAATAAATTACAGCTGTGGACCTTAATTTTCCATATCGAGGGGAAATTCTTTCAGCAGAGCACTGTGGTGCGGGGCAGGAACCTCCTTTGAGCTGGGAGGCTGAGAGGTCTGGATCTGAGTTCTGACTCTGCCATGTCCCAGCAGAGTGACCTTGAACAAGCTCTTAAATCGAGACACCTCAGTTGTCTCATCTGCAAAGTGGGAGTAATAACATGCTTTCTGAAACGCTGAGAGGATTACTCAAGATGACACTAAACTATCTTCCTTACCCTAGGAAAGAACAGTCACTGAAAAATAATAGATTTAAAAGTATTTTGGTAACCCATTTTTCAGACAAAATCTCTCTCCTCCTGACTGCTCAGTCTTCCCTTTTGCCTTAGCCCAGCATCTCTTCCACATTATGATTAAAACAGGACAGTTTGATCCTGGGCTAATAATAAATATTCTGGTTTGTGTCTATTATTTCACTGAGACTCTGAAGAAGTAGTAAGCATAGCCTTCATATTTCCCCCTAAGCCTACTCAGATACTTCAAATTAATCCTTTTGTTATATCATGTTCTCTCACTTAACAAACCAGGTTGTTCTTATACCCCAGCTTACTTAATTCTGAGATTGGCCTTTCACCAAATAAAGTGTATGTTGACAGTATATTACCGTCTTTCATGGGCACCAGATGTAATAACTCACATTTTTTTCTCTTTAACTGCCTACAGCTTAAGGACCCGAACGCCAGATAAACATCAGGTGTCTGTACTTCAGACTCTAACAAGGATCCCCACCAGCTCTGAGCAAGTCAGCTTTTACTCACTTCCAGAGTTTCCAAGGGGGCTGGGATTTAGCTCAGTTGGTAGAGCGCTGCACTGCAGTCTCTGAGGTCCCGAGTTCAATTCCCAGCACCACAAAAATGGGAGAAGGACCTGGCAATCCACTCCCAAGGCAATCCCAAAACAGCCATTGAAAACCCTATGAGGGTCGCTATGAGTCAGATACCAACTTGACGGCACCTAACAACAACAATAGTTTCCAAAGCAATAAACACAGTTCAGAAAAAGCATGAAGATAAAACTTAAAACGCCAACTTTTAATGAACAGAAAGTAAAAATGTATTACTTTCTCTAAAATACTTGATTTTGAGATAAATTCTATTCTTCAGACGATTTTAATTGAGCAAGAGTTAATTGTTGAATATGCAGAAACTTTAAAAAAAAAACACTCTGAGGTTAAACAGTGAGAGGGAGCCATGTAGAAGGGAATCTTGGTGAAACCAAGATACGGTGATCCAAAAAGTCTTTGAAAAAATGACTATTTTGTATTATGACATTACATTCTCATCGTCCCGCCTCTGCCCTGCTAATCATTTATTGTTCCCTCACTTTACATAGTTTTCTCCTTGCTGTGTGTTTTCGCTTTCATCTCAAGTGTCAGCATGTGCTTTTTCTCTTGGTTAGCTGTTTTCTAACTGTTCTTTTTCAGATACCGACTTGACGGGACCCAACAACAACAAAAACAAAACTGTTCTTTTGAGGGCCTCTAGGTCAGTACATTTGGGAGAAGGACACAGCAATCCACTCTCAAGGCAATCCCGAAACAATCAGCCATTGAAAACCCTGTGAGGTTCGCTATGAGTGGGACACAACTTGACGGCACCTAACAACAACAACAACAAGGTCAGTACATTAGGAGGGTCGCTATGATTCAGACATGACTGGACGGCACCTAACAACAACAACAAGGTCAGTACATAGACTTAATTCTCAAAAAAAGTGAAAATTGCAACTTGAAATCTGTGTCTTATTACGTAACATCATATCCCATAGGGACTTTCTTTCCAGTGACGTACAGATCGACGGATCAGTACATTCTGATTATATAAAAGTTCCTAAATGTGCCTAGTAAAACCAGGGAGTTTTCTGGAGGAGGCAGGATGGTGGTTTTACCTGCAGAAGATAAACAGTGTCCTGGCAATAACTTGGGGAATCAGACTATGATAATGCACTGCAAAGACTGAGTGCCCTGGCTGATAGGGAAAAATGGCAGAGTAGATATTATAGTGCCGCCAGTGCTTTCCACAAATCATAAAACGTAATTGCCCATTAGTCATCAAGGTGCCATATGTTTTGTTGCATCTGTGTGTAATTAATTGGCATGGCAGCTTTAGGGAGCAGTTGAGAAAGGAGTGTAAGTCTCGGGGGCAGAAACCAGTGTGTCCCTGTACACAATCCTACTCACCCTCTGTGTCTTCATCTCTTCATGTGTCAGGATCAGACAAGAGTGGGGTGCAGTGGTGCATGCCTGTAATCCCAGTGGCTCAGGAGACAGAGGCAGGAGGATTGCAAGTTCGAGACTAGAGGCAGTCTGCGTAACTTAGTGAGACCCTGTCTCAGAAAAAGTAAAAAAAAAAAAAGGGCTGAGGGTGCAGCTTAGTGGTCCAGCACTTGCAAAGCATGCAAGCGCGAGGCCCTAGGTTCAACTCCCGGTACCACCAAAAGTAAAAAAAAAAAAAAAAAAGAATCAGAGGAGAAGACTTACTTGCACTGGCCCAGGAAATAGATCTGTAGCCATGTGGCAATGTCAGTGAACTGACGCCACTGATCTGAGCTTCCTTTGTATTTTCCTGCTACCTGCAGAAGTGACTTCTGTGAGCTTCTACAGAGGGGAAAAGAAAGGAGATGAAACTCTCCTTTCATCCCCTGAGCTTCTCAAGACCAACTGATCAGACCTTCGGCGCACTCTGCATGAGGAACGCTCTTGTTCCACGTGCTATATGTTGAGGTGGTTTGCAAGCATCAAAAGAACACTGGTCTTGATATTGATTTTTTTTTTTAATTTCAAAGGAAGTACTGAAAGGAATATTGGGTTCGCAGCTGTATTTTTCCATTGAGCTAAGTATTTAGGGAGGGAATTTTATTGACTTGTTCTAATAAAAGGAATATATGAAGAGAGAATTATAGGTTCAGAGAGAAAAGAAGCACGCTGTGGGGTTGCCCCTGCCATTCTGTTGCTACAGGACCTATCCGTGTGGACCTTAGCAAAACAAGGGTCTGTCCTATGTTTAAAGACACAGGTGGAAAGGAAGATATCCTGCCATTTCTCAGCTTAATATAGTATCTGATCAGTCTCAAAATAGGAGGGTTTTTTTTTTTTTTTAACACCCTCTAACATGTAAATGCCTGCAGCCATAGCCCAGTGGCATCCGATCCCATCAGATCTCTGAAGCTAAGCAGGGTCGGGCCTGGTTAGACCTTGGATGGGAGACCGCCTTGGAACACGAGGTGCTATGGGCTTGGGAGATGGGCCCAGCAACCCACTCCCAAAAATCAATCCACCATTGAAAACCCTATGAACAGCAGAGAAGCACTAACAATAGTGTTCCGCCTGTTGTATGTAGGGTCACTATGAGTCGGATACCGACTTGATGGCACCTAACAATAACCTATAAATATAGATATATATGTAGATATATATCTTTCTCTTCTTGCATACTTTATTGAATGAGTCTGTGGGTATAAAGTGCTTCTGAGATTTGTGGGTTCAGAATGAGTAGATGTGAATTCTAATACTGTTGTCAATGTGCTTATATAGAATAATCATTTCCAATTTTGGTACATAGTTTTTGTTCTTATTCTGGTTTACTCTCTGATCATCAGTCTCTTTATCCCTCACACACACAATGAAACTTACAAAGTAAGTGACCTAATTGTTTTATTTGTTGGGCTGGGATTTAGCTCAGTTGGTAGAGCACCTCTCTGCAGTCTCTGAGGTCCTGGGTTTGATTCCCAGTACCACAAAAATGGGAGAAGGACATGGCAATCTACTCCCAAGGCAATCCCAAAACAGTCAGCCATTGAAAACACTATGAGGGTCACTATCAGTTGGACAGGACTCGAAGACACCTAACAACAGCAACAAATTGTTTTATTTACATTCTATCTTCAAGATGGATGCAAGTTAGAACCTGCTAGAATTCCAATTAAATTTCTTACACAACCAACTATATTCCTCTTCAATCAACCATATATTTATAAGATTTTATTTTATGTTTTAGATTATATTGTATAATTCATTATATTTTAAAATCTAGACTTTGATTCTAAGTTGCAAATGATTAATTTCAGATGATAAAACATATTATTCATAAAATAATATTTTCTTCAAGTGAAATACACCAAAAAGCAGGTAAAATTAGTAAGAAATAATTATGCTGATTTTCAAATAAATACTGTACATTTGTGACATTTTATTTCATAATTATTTTTAATTTTAGGGAAAGTTTTAGAGCTAGAGATGCAATTACTCATGTGACTTTTGGTTCCTCAATTTCTTTTACTTTATAATTAGTGTATTGAATGTCATTTATGCAAAAATGAGTATTTTTACATATTTTAATCCACTAGGATTAAAGTCATTAAATGTATTAGTTGGGAGATGTTTTTCTCTGACAAATAAAATGCTCCTCTCTGCAAACTCATTTTGTAATGTACAAAGAGTAGCAGACATAATTTCCCGAATTATTTTAAGCCAACTATTACCGATGATTTTCAGTCATTAATATAATTTTGTACCATGCAGACACTTGTTGCTTCCATTTGCATGTGGTTTGCATACTAACAAGTTTAGTTATAGCAGTGGGGGAAATGTCTACAAGCATTAACATTGTTTTCCAAGACTCTTTTGGGCTCATATCATATGACACTGTACAGATAATGAATCAACCGTCATGGCAAGGTGAAAGGCAAACAACATTTCACTAACTGTGGTCAGAAACAGTGGCACCCTACCCCCACAGTGAACATAGAGTGGCTTTTCCATGGTCCACGCAGCACAGCACCCATGTACATAGCCTGGGAGGCCCCTTAGTGCAGCTCAGGGTTTCTCATATATGGCTTTATATGACAGGGGGATTCTTGTTAAAGGTATTCAACTCCAAATTGTTTCATCTGCTACACCCATTGTTGGCAGTGCTATGTAGGAAGTGACAGTTAGAAACAGAATTAGCCAGGCATGCTGGCACGTGTCTGTAATCCCAACAAATTGGGAGTGGAGGCAGGAGGATCACAAGTTCAAGACCAGGGGAAATCTGCATGATTTAGCGAGACACTGTCTCAAAAAAGTAAAAAAAAAAAAAAAAAAAAAAAAAAAAAAAAAAAAAAAAAGTGCTGAGGGTGCAGCTCAGTGGTCCAGCACTTGCAAAGCATGCAAGTGCGAGGCCCTGGGTTCAACCCCAGTATCGGAAAAAAAAAAAAAAAAGAAAAAGAAAAAAGAAAGAAAAAAAGGAACAGAATTAGAGTAACAAAATACTGCTAGCTTGCAGCCATACCAGTGTGGCTTCAGATCTCAGAAGATAAGCAAGATTAGGCCAGGTTAATACTTGGATGGGACACCGCCTGGGAACACCAGGTGCTATAGGTGTAGGAGAAAGACCTGGAAGCCAACTCCCAAAAAATCAATCCACCATTGAAAACCCTATGAACAGCAGAGAAGCACTGACAATAGTGTTTCGCCTGTTGTGCAGAGGGTCTCTATGAGTCGGACACTGACTTGATGGCTCCTAACAACAACCACATAAATACTGCTAACTACTTATTTGAAGTCTGAAAGAGCATAATTTTAGTCTGAAAAACTAAGAACACACTGATAACTGCATTAGCCTTCTGACAAGGGACTGGCCATGCCGGCCCCAAAGAGTGTGAAAGTCTTGCTGGAGACGAGCTCTGAAGGACAGATGGCAGGACCAGGTTTCTGGAGCCAGAACAACCCAAAGCCTTCGGGGATGTCAGCACAGGAAGAGTGGCATCAGCAGGCTCCATGGCAAGGGCACAGGAACATAGGAAAGGCAAGATCAAGGGCCAGAGAAAGTGGCATCTGTCTGAGGCCTGGACAGTGGATCCACACTGCTGCTTATGGGTGACAAGTGGTGATCAGATAGAAAAGGGCCTGTGTTATGCCCTGAGTTTGAGTTCCCCAAAGATCCCCGGGGAGTCCAAAGTTGCATGCAAGAACAAAGAGCCTTTATTAAAGCTCGAGCTCGAGGGTGCCGCACCTCGCCGACGCAGTGGTTCAGTGTCAGACCCCCGACTTGCTGCTGGTGAGGGTTTTTATTGAGGGTTACAGGCAGGGGTAAGGGGGGGTGCAGGTTTGGTCAGTCCTTTGATCTAAGATTTAAAGGTGACTCAGGCATGTTATCTGTCTTATCAGGGAGCTGGGAGTTCTCAGCAATTACTGCCTGCATCTGTAGCCCTTTGATCTATGCCCGTATCTCTTGGAATGTAGCTCTGTGGTTTTTTCTAAGAGTCAAAGTGACTCTGAGATCAAACTTCAGAGAAGGTATGGTGTTTGGTCAGCCTGGGTATCTCAGCCTGCAGCCATGAAAGTGACCAGGGCCAGCTGAGCGGAAGCGAAAACAAGAGCAGGGAATCCTATGCTGATCTCGTGGGCAGCCTCAGATCGGCAACTTTTCACTGAATGATGTCAGAATGTCCATGGCGGTTAGCTTCTGAGAGCTGCACGGAAAGGTCTCTGTGAGGCCCAGTGAGAAGCCTGAACCAGCAGGAGGGACCATTGAGAGCACTGGCCACATCCACTCAGCATCTTGAATGGTCTCACGCATCCTACGCTATGCACATTAACACATTTTTCGCTCCCACACATGTACAAGACAGGAATTCGTCTTGCCCTTCAGTCCTCAGGTGGGTGAACAGATGCTCAAGCCAAGCCAGGCATGGTGGTGCATGCCTGTAATCCCAGTGGCTGGGGAGGCGGAGGCAGGAGGATCGCAAGTTCGAGACCAGAGGCAGTCTGCATAATTTAGCAAGACCTTGTCTCAAAAAGTAACAAAAAAAAAAATGGGTTGGGGGTGCAGCTCAGTGGTCTAGCACTTGCAAAGCATGCAGGCAAGAGGCCCTGGGTTCAACCCCCAGTACCAAAACAAACAAACAAACAAACAAAAAACACAGATGCTCAAGAGCACAAATAATCTGCCTGAATTTATCCACATAGCCATAGGCAAGAGCCCTCAAGGCCTCAAGTGCCCACATATGACGAGTAGGAGCATGGCTTTCTCTGCAAGTGAAGCAATCTGCCCATCAGCTATAATTACTCAGGCCCTACTGTCTGCCAAACTCAGGGGGCCCTGTAAGGAACCAGACAAAGCCAGAATCGCACTGTCATTACGGCTGCATATTTGTATTTGGGCTTAGGGATTGAGTCATTCAATTACCCTCAGTCCATTCTATCTGTGTTCTACCTTCAGTTGCTGCAAAGATAATTCCTTATGGTGTTATTACACCAGCGTAAGAACCTCTGAAGGAGTTGATAAGTAGACGTTCCTCTGTGAATGGGCCCAATTAACTGTAGTCAAGACTGCAATGCTGTGATGGGGCACATTGGGAAAGCAGTAGCCCCTACTCAGGGACATCCATGATGCCCAGAATTGATCCTCACTAGCCAGGCATAGAGGCTCCCATCTGTAATCCCAGCAACTCGGGAAGCAGACGCAGGAGGGTTGCAAGTTCGAGGCTAGAGGCAGCCTGTGTAAATTAGCAAGATCCTGTCTCAAGTCAGAAAATTAAAGAGTCTGGGAGTGCAGCTCAGTGGTAGGGCACTCAGAAAGTATGTGCGAGGCCCTAGATTTAGCCCCCCAGTATCACAGTAATAGTAATAATTGATTTCCATGGCTTTTGTATGTTTCTGAAGCTTGTCCAAGGCAGTGGGAAGCTCTTGAGTCCTCCTCTTGCACACAGCCCTGTGCTAGCCAAAGAGGATGCACATGGTCGTACTGAAATCTGCACGTGCTCAGATGGTCTGCTGGGAAAGGATGTTCACTGCAGGCTGCACAAAAACAAACCATTGTAGATGTGCTGCAAATTAGACTGGGCTTTGTCAGCATTATGTTCTTTGTGGTAAAAGGAGAGTAATCGGTTGATGTGCTGCTAAGGAGAGGGCAACGAATAAAGTGGGAAGGTGATCAGCATTGGAAAGCAGAGGTTTCTGGTAACATTGAAAGCCCCAAAGATGCAGACTTTCTCTTAGAAAATAGGGCAGCACTTCATACCCTCTAAGCGCAACTATCATCGTGACTTTGACATTGCCATCCGTGTGTCCATCAGATTCAAAGAGAAGGTAGGCCAATTAGTTAGCTAATTCAGCAGATGAGTATTGCACATCTATGTAGCCGGTGCCAACTGCTACAGGCACATGCCTTCCTTACAGTGGGTGGAGATGGGCAGTAAATCATATTAAAATCATGTTGAGCTGATCAATGGGCCAGAGGAAAAAGGAAGGGCTAGGCCATCACTTTGAAGAGGAAGTGTGAGGGGCAGGGGTGCTTGAGAGATTACATGTGAGTAAAGACCTGAACCCCGCAAGTGTCAGCTTGTCATAGTGTGGGGCTTGCATGTTGCTGTAATGCTGAAAGCTCTGCCACTGGTATATCAAATACCATCAGGGTCCCCCATGGTGGACAGATTTCAGCTGATCTTCCAGAATATAACAGACTAGGGAGAAGGATACTGCTAATCCAATCCTGAAACCATTATCCATCGAAAATGCTATGAATGTTGTTGTTGTTAGAATAAAAGAAAAATACTGTCAGATATAGAGCCAGAAAATGAGGCCACCAGGTTGGAAGGCATTCAAGAAACAACTAGAAAAGAGTTGCCTCCTCAAAGTAGAGTCAACCTTCATGATGGGAATAGAGTAAAGCCCCAGGGACCTCCTTTTGCTGATGTGGGACAACTCAAAATGAGGAGGAATAACTATAAAAATCCATGAATAACTGGAATGTGGACTGTATGTAGTATGTGTCCAAGAAAATTAGAAATCATCAAAAGTGAAGTGGAGCATATAAACATTGACATTTTATGCACCAGTGAGCTAAAATGGACTGGCATGGGCCATTTTGAATCAGATAATCATATGGTCTACTGTGCCAGGAATGACAACATAAAGAGAAATGGGATTGCATTCGTCATCAAGAAACACCTTTCAAGATATTTCCTGAAGCACAATGCTGTCAGTGATAGAGTAATATCATACACCTACAAGTAAGGCCAGTTAATATGACTATTCTTCAGATTTACACACTGACTGCTAGAGTCACAGATGAAGAGAGAGAATATTTTTACCAGTTTCTTTAGTCTGAAATTGAAAGAACATGCCATGGGGATGCATTGACAATTACTAGTGACTGGAATGCAAAAGTTGGAAACAAAGAAGGCTCAGTAGTTGGAAAGTATAGCTTTGGTGACAGAAACAGTGCTTTAGAGTGCATGATAGAATTTTGTTAGACCAACGGACTTTACATTGTAAATACATTTTTCACCAAAATAAATGGTGAATATACACATGGAATTCACCAGATGGAATATACAGGAACCCAACTGATGACATTTGTGGCTGGGATTTAGCTCAGTGGGGAAAGCGCTGTGCTGCAGTCTCTGAGGTCCTGAGTTCAATTCCCAGCACCGCAAAAATGGGAGAAGGGCCTGGCAATCCACTCCCAAGGCAATCCCAAGGCAATCCCGAAACAGTCAGCCATTGAAAACCCTATGAGGGTCACTACGAGTTGGACACCGACTCGACAGCACCTAAAGAGATGATAGAAAAGCTTAATATGAGAGGTCAGAATAAGACCAAGTGCTGATTGTAGATCAGACCATCAACTGCTCATATACAAGTTCAAATGGAAACTGAAGAAAATTACAGCAAAAGTACAAGACCTAAGGTTTGACCTTGAGCATATGCCATCTGAGTTCAGAGACCATCATAAGAATAAATTTGATATATTACACACTATGAACTAAGACCAGAGTTGTGGCATGACATCAAAGACATCATTCCTAAGGAAAGCAAAAGATAACTGAAAAGACAGAAAAAAAAGAAAAAAAAAAAAACAAGAATTGGTGGATGATCAACCATTTCAAGAGTTTGCATATGATCAGGAATTAATGGTACTAAAGGAAGAAGTGGAAGCTGTCTTGGAGGCATTGGTGAAACACAAGCTTCCAGTAATTGATGGATTATCAACTGAGATCTTTCCACAAACAGATGCAGCACCAGAGGTGCTCAATTGTCTATGCCAAGACATTTGGAAAACAGCTACCTGGCCAACCAACTGGAAGAGATCTATATTTGTGCCTATTCCCAAGAAAGGAGATCCAATTGAATGTAGAAATTGTTGAATAGTATCATTAATATCATACACAAGTAAAATTTTGCTAAAGATCATTCAAAAGCTACTGCATCATTATGGATTCAGAACATGGTGTGGATCCAGGGAAATCATTGCTGATGTCAGATGGATATGGCCAAAAGCAGAGAATGCCAGAAAGATGTCTGTGTTTTGTTGACTCATGAGGAACTTGTACATAGACCCGGAGGCAGTCTTTGGAAAAGAATAAGGAAACCCTACCTGGTTTAAAGTCAGGATGGTTGTGCATCTGGGCTGTATCCTTTCACTGTGCTTCTTCAATCTCTTGCTCAGGATTAGAGCTCATTAGCAGCCTGTGTTATGCAGATGACAAACTCTCCTCACTGAAAGTGAAGAGGTTTTGAAGCATTTACTGATGAAGATCAAAGAACATAGCCTTTAGTATGGATTGCACCTCTACCCCAAGAAAACAAAAATCCTTATAACTGAGTCAGTAAGCAACTTCATGATAAATGGGGAAAAGATTGAGGATTTACAAGATTTTGTTTTATTTTGGTTCTACAGTCAACACTCACAGAAGCAGCAGTCAAGAAATCAAAAGATGCATTCCACTGGGAGAGGCTGTTGCAAAAGACTTCTTCATACTGTTGAAACGTAAAGACGTCACCTTAAATACGAAGGTGCACCTGACTCATGCCCTGGTATTTTCAGTTGCATCATATGCTTGTGAAAGCTGGACAGTAACTGGGAGACTGGAGAAGAAGAATCCATGCTTTTGAATTATGGTGCTAAAGAAGAATATTGAATATACCATGGACTGCCAAAAGAACCAACAGATCTGTCCTAGAAAAAGTGCAGCCAGAGTTCTCCTTGGAAGCAAGGATGGTTAGCTAAACTGTGTCTGATGTATTTTGGACACATTCTCAGGAGAAACCAATCCCTGGAAAAGGACATCATGTTTGGGAGAGTGCCAGGTCAACAAAAAAACAGCAATACCCTCAACTAGTTGGATGGACACAGTGCCTGAAAAAATAGGCTTAAACATAAAATAGATTGTGTGCATGCTACAGTGTCAGAGAATATTTCATTCTGTTGTACATGGGGTCGCTATGAGTCAGACATGACTCGATGGCACCTAACAACAGCAATAACAAAGACTTGAAGGAGGTGGAAGAAGGAATCAGGTAGGTGTCTGGAGAAGGCAAGTCTAGGACTAGTGAACCATCTATGTCATAGTCCTAGAGAGACTATGTCTTATTTGAGAATCCCAGCAAGAGAGCTAGTGAGGCTGGTGCAGAGGAACAGGTAGGTGGAAGGGGGCAAAGCTGGGCTGGTGGTCAGGGCCATCACTCAGAGCCCCTGCAGCAACTCTAAAACTGTTTCCTGTTGCTCTCCATGGCACAGAAACCATAGAGGGATTTTGAGGAAGGAGCAACATTTGGCCTGTCCTTTGTAAGGATCACAGGATGCTGTGGTGGAAATAGTATTGGGCAAGGGGCCGGTTGTCCAGAGTGGGCGGGAAAACTAGTTAGGAGACAGACTCAGCTGAAAATTTCCATATTGTTATTAAAAAGACCACTGGAAGTAAATCTCCTAGCATTAAGCATCCAGCATTTATGTGTTCAAGTATAAATAAAATGTAATGTTGAACTGGGCTGGGATTTAGCTCAATTGGTAGAGCACTGCTCTACAGTCTGTGAGGTCCTGCATTCGATTTCCAGCACCGCAAAAGTGGGAGAAGAACATGGCAATCCACTCCCGAGGCAATCTCGAAACAGTCAGCCACTGAAAACTCTATGAGGGTTGCTATGAGTCAGACACGACTCGACGGCACCTAACAACAACAACAACAATATTGAACTCACCCTGCACAAAGCCTGCCTGACTGCCTGGCGTTGGTTGACCCCACCATCTCTTCCATTCTCTCAACAGTACCATTAACTATTCTCTACCCCATGGTCTTGGAGTCTTAAGAGTTCGTTATCACTAAGACGGTTCTCAGATTCTAATGGGAGGTGACTATGCCTCCTCCCTTTCCAAAAGGGGGCTCAGCCGAGGCCCTGTGTTCAGAAGTGGGTTCTAGTCACTTGCTAGACTTATGGTGGCTTTCATCTCCCTCTCCTCTTGGCAGCCCCATCACACACATATCCAACCCTCTTCCCACCTCTGTCCCCATTCTTCGCTGCCACCGATAGCCCACCGAGAGACCTCATTGAAGACCTTTCAGTAAGGATGCCCCTGTGGATTTCTGTCACAACTACTGTTCTCAGAAGTTTCTAAAGGGATGGGATGGTCTGGGGCTATGGTGACGTTCCTGTGACCTGTAGCAGCCAGTGACGTGGGATTAGAAAATATCAGTACAGCTCGTTCATCACCACGTTGGTATTTTTGCAAAATGCGGCTACTGAATATGACTTTGGAAATGTAATCAGTCTCCACAGACCGAAGACACAGAAGTGGTGCTCAGTGAAAAGCTTAAAAGCTTATTTAAAAATCTTCTGCTTGTAGATTCAGTCCGGGTTCGTCTTTCTCTGCCTTCAGAGAAATTTATACTCATTGTTCCTCTCAAGCTTTATTGACTATATCTTTACCTCAAAACTCTCATAACCTGAATAAGCTGTGATTTTACCATTATGAATGATTATTCATAATTTTCACCTACTCTCCTGGAATTATACTCAGGGCACTTGTAAGCAATTCTCTCCTTTGCCATTAAGAAATGTTTCAAATGAGTTGCAACAATTCATCTGGCCAGACATTTAGAAGGTCGAAGTTGATGAATAATTACATTTCTGTAAGTCTTCCCTGGAAAGGAAACACAGGTTTGCAATGAAGTCTTCTCGGTAGACAAGATACTTCTAGAAAAACTGACAAGAAGCTGAACTCGAGAGGTAATCTCATACGAATGGCCCCACACTTGGTGGCTGTCCCTCATGTGAGAAGACTGGATATGTACTCAGGCTGCTCAGGTGACAATATGTCTCTCAAAATACCCTGAAAGTACTTCCACCTTGCTAAGTACCCCACAACCTAATCTACTTTAAGATCCCATAGGGGGTCCACACTACGATTACCAAAAAGAAACACACACACTCATTACCTGTCCAATCAGAAGAATTTGTGAACTCATCATTGTGGCTGGTTAAGAAGAAACACTTTATGAAAACATTCCCCAAATCTGAAGAAAAGTGCCTATCATTCTATTTCAGTTATATATCGCTCCACGCCATTATTACTACATCGATTTCCATTCTTCCTGCTCAGTCCATTTGGTGTATCTTATAATGGTCTTTGAATTTCATGATTTTTATAGTGCTCTCTAGCATGAACACTTTGATGGCTTCCTATTTCAGAGCCACATTTCTCTTCCTGGATTTCACATCAAAGAAGAAAATCCGTCCTGACAGCTGGCCCTACTGAGGTCAGACTCTTTCCACAGACTCGTCAGCCACTGAGCGGAAGGAGCGCTCTGCAGCTCAGGGCATCCTGCGTTCCCACTGCCTACATTCCCAAGTCCGCCATCCCTGCTATGGGAGACCTTTATTCCCTCTACTTCTCATTACACTAAGCCTTTCAAAAGTAATCCTGTCCTTTCTCCTCATTAATCCTATGGTCAGCCTGCAACTGTATCACTGTGGCATCTGATCCCGTCAGATCTCGGAAGCTAAGCAGGGTCGGGCCTGGTTAGTACTTGGATGGGAGACCACCTGGGAACACCAGGTGCTGTAGGATTGGGAGAAGGACCAGGCAACCCACTCCCAAAAATCAATCCGCCATTGAAAACCCTATGAACAGCAGAGAAGCACTAACAATACTCTTAGTACAGTACTGTACAATACTGTTAGCCTGTTGTACATAGGGTGGCTATGAGTCAGATACCGACTTGATGACACCTAACAACAACAACAATATTTAGATACCTAAACGGCTCCAATTTTAAACTGGCCTTGTAAATGTGGAATGAAGGTAGAGGTCCTACTTAATGTTTATTAAATTGCTCATGTTTACTTCCCTTTTAACTAGTTTCTGCAAAAATTTCCAAACATATACCTAAGTAGAATTTTATTACAACCTTCCTAGTTTCCACCACCTACTCTTAACTATATCAATTCCTGCCCATTTCAATTTCATTTCTGCCCCCAAATTTCATATACCCGACTCCCCATTGTGCCATTCCTGTATCTAGTCCCCAGTACATTACCTTCCACCCTACATTAGTGTGAACACAATGTGTCACTCCATGTGTGGCACATGGGTGCCAGGGTGCATATCAAAAATGAGGACTTCTTTTCTTCAACATGACTAAAGTATTGTTGTACCTTAAAATCATAATTTCTTAGTAGCATAAGTATCTCAGATGCCTCCAGTCAGTATTCAAAACTCTGACTTATATTTCACCAATGTTCTTCTGTATATTTTTAACATTTTGAATCTGAATACAAATAGATCCACACATCACTACTTACTGATAAATCTGTGTCTCCTTTAATCAGTAGGGTTTAATCAGTACGTAGGTATTATAAGATCAACTTGTCCACCAGAGTTTTCCAGATTAGAGGCTGCTATTTGCATCCAAATGATGTTATTATTTATATGTTCCTTTGTCCTGTGTGCTCCCTTTGTACAAATAACTGGATCTAGGTGAACTTCATCTGAGTCAAGTTCAATTTTTGTGAAAGAGAGCGTCAGTGGTAGCACTGGGAACTTCCATGAGGAGGTGCCCAGGATCCAGTGTCTTTCTATGAGGTGAGCTATGATTGATGCTCAGTGATGAGATTCACTGATTCTTTGGGACCATGGTCATATCCTAACTCTACTCTGCCTTCTCCATGTATTAGCTGGAATTCATAAATAGCACCTTTTTCTTATCCACTGTTTAGTTATCCATTGGTATTAGTTGCCTAGAAAAACAAAATTAGTATTTGAATCTCTCCTTTTACTCATCTGTCTTCAAAGTAAGTTGATGGCTACCATTTTGAAAATATTACCAATTCCTGTTAAAGAAAAACTTTGTACAACTTTCCATCATGACTGGCAAGCAGTGGCAAAGTCATCTGACTCAATGCAGTCCTTATACCAGCTTTGCATAAAGACTAACAGTCCTTTCTAAGTGACAAAGGAAAGCTATGGATGTATTTTAGAAAATCTATTTTATGGGCTGGGATTTAGCTCAGTTGGTAGAGCGCTGTGCTGCAGTCTCTGAGGTCCCAGGTTCGATTCCCAGCACCACAAAAGTGGGAGAAGAACCTGGCAACCCACTCCCTGGGCAATCCCAGAAACAGTCAGCCATTGAAAACCCTATGAGGGTCGCTATGAGTTGGACTCAACTTGACGGCACCTAACAACAACAACAACAATTTCACTTTACTGTGTAATTTCTCCCTCATGACACTACTGTTTACAAAAAGATAAACAGTAATGAATTTTATCAAATGTAGCCTTAGAAATTACCTCCTCCATGTCTTTTATTCATTGCAAAGTTCGAGAAACTCAGACCAGTTCAACTCAAGCTACCTATCCCAAATGATCTTAACAATTGGTAAAAGACCCAGTTCTAGAATTCTTGTTTCTTATTATAGGACTGTTTCCTGCCCTCTAACTAAAATGATGATTCTGTCAGGAATTCTAGCTAAAATCATTAGTAAGAACAGAGAAGCTAATCTAACTTTCACAGGCTATGCCCAAATTAAAATAAAACATTACTCAAAAGTTCATTTCAAGTAATACATTCTGAAACTATGATTTTTCTTTCCAAAATGACTAAAATTTCCATGTTGGTTAAAGTCCAGGCAAGCCTGATGTTGTTGTTTGGTGCCATCAAGTCAGGTCTGACTCATAGTGACCCTCACAGTGTTTTCAATGGCTGATTGTTTAGGGATTGCTTCAGGAGTGGATTGGCACCTCCTTCTGTGTCGGGGAGTGTTTCATTCTGTTGTACACTGGGTTGCTATGAGTTGGATTCAACTTGACAGCACTTACCCATAACAAAGCAACAAAGGAACCTGTGACAGGCATTCTCTACGATGGCCCCAGAGGAGCCCACCTGCTGACATTCACTTTTGTGCCCTCCCAGAAAGCGTGGGCCGATCCTGATGACTCCCTTCTAACAAGGAGAAAATCTCGGGAATGATGGGGTAGCACTTCCAAAGTCAGATGATAAAAGCACACTACTTCCATCTTGAGTGTCTTTTTCTCAATCCCAGAGTGTTTGTAGTGGACACTGGGTGCCATGTTGCAGGAACAGCCCTACCATACAGCCTGCGTGGCCATGGCCTTCACCCAACAGCCTGCAAGCAACTGAGGCTTACATACGTGATGTTCTAAGGCAGTTAGAAATCACTCCTCAAGTCCAGGCTTAGCCTTGATGCAACTGCAGCTCTGGCTGACCAGAACTGCCCACCACTATGTCAGTCATGATTTCTGGACCCACAGAAGCTGAGATAATAAACACTCCCTGCTTAAGTTGCTACGTTTTGGGGAAAATCTATTAATAACTATCTCACTACTAAATCAAGGACTGTTTTTATTCATGTACCTTTTTGCATGTATGTAGTCATTTTATTTAGGAACACTGCCTTCTTTTACCTTAAGATCACCATCTTTCTTTCACTTATGATTTTATATTCCTGAAAAATACCAAAGTGAAAAAGAATAGCATGTGTGTGGGAGGGTGCTGTCAACCAGGGGAGGTTTTGTCCCCCAAGGAACATTTGGCACTGTCTGGAGACATTTTTGTTGCCTTGCTGGGGCTGATTACTGCAAACTAGTAGGTGGATGCGCTGGGACCATAGATGCTGCTAAACATGTTGCCATGTCCAGGACAGCGCCCTGCACCAAAAATATTAACCAGCCCCAAATGTCAGTGGATGTTGAGAAGTCCTGAAATATACCAATTCAGAAAATAATTGTATTTAAATAATTGAAGAGCTCAGATATCATATATGAAACATAAAGGACAAATATATACTCTCTATAATTCTTTTTCATTTCTTTGACTTTTGGTCAAATTGAAATGAAAATATTTTAAGTACAAGCAGTTTTCTTTCTCCTATTTCTCATTTGTTTTAATGGGTAAAACTATGGATAACATAGTGCAGTCTTAAAATGCTTTATTGTTCTTGTTATCAGGGGCATATAGATTGATATTTTGGAAACATGATTGTTTGATATTAAGTTTGGAACGTCGTGGATCACAAAACTCCACACTGACTGATGAAAATACCACTCTTATCCCAGTGTGTGGGTGACTCTAAATAAATACATTGAGAACAGATATTTATAGAGAGCCTACAGATGAGGCACATTTATTACAGGCAAGTGATTTCCATCTTTCTTTCCTAAATGACAGATTGCCCTACAGTGGCAAGGATGTGGTTGATGTCTTATGAAGATGGAGGTCACGCACACTTCCACAAAATGCTTTCCACCATGAGACAGGCCTGGCGCAGGGACCAAACAAAGGAGGCTTCCAGGGAGGGATGAGAACCATGTAAAATCTGTGGGTACAGATTTACCCTGGCATAAAGATCAGAGATCTATACAAGTGAGATACATACAAAAGACTTTTTTAGAACCATAAGTGGACATACTGTATCCACCAAAATAAACTGAGCTTTCAAAGATCTGCAGAAGAAGCTGAAAGCAAAGACATGAAATACAATCTTAATGTTCAAGCTGTGATTACCAGGCAGTAATATTGACTTTTCCTTTGCCTGGTGTAATAGCAGCATGATACAGTGTCTACACCACCCTAAATAAGACTCTGGCAAGAAGTGTGGTGACTAACTGCAAAGAAGATGGTAGCATGGTGTCCTGGTGACAGCCTTGAGTGGGTAAACCAAAGACCTGGGTTCAAATCCTGCCTTGACATGTCTAGCTGGTGAAATTGCTCAAATTGCTTAATCCTTGAAAGCAGTGTTATTTAAAAAATAAGAATTAAATGACAATAAAACAAAAAGAATAAAACACAAACACAAAAAGTATTTATGCATGACTACTATGGATTTAAAAATCTGACATATAATGCCATTGTTACTCACGATACAATATCCTCCACTAAAACAAACACTATTCAATATGCAGTGACTGTCACCCGATGGATAGCAGTCCCTCCAGCTGGTGGCCCCTTGGTCCCGTTTCTGTGCATGGACTGACATCAGCTATGAGGTGGCTGGAGGCCATGCCAAGCTTTAGCCCAGCTATGGAAAGATGCTGAAAGGCACTGTGCTTATTCGTCCAACCCAAATGAGATAACATTTGTCACCCTCCAAGCCCATGTACAAATCCTCTTTCACTTCTTCCATAATACAACTTTTGCAAAATAACACTTTTTAAGTTTACAAAATTGTACCAATAGCATCACGCCTATACCTTTGGCATTGGTCACTGGATTTCTAAGGTATAGACTTTAACATTCTAGTCCACATCAGTTACCTTAAGCTTTGCTGTACCCACCATGCTTCTATTTCTTTCTTTAATAGGTTTATGTTTATTGTTTATGAACTAGGTGGTAACTTCAATGAGCTTGGATTATTTTCCCAAACAATGGCAGCATATTTTCTTAACAAAATGTGTCTTGAAAAATAGAAATCAAATATACAGTCTTCACATCAGTGCTCTAGTTTTTCTCTAGAAATAGAATGGATTTAGCAAAGAAAGAGGACCTCTTATTTAAATTAAGCCCCCAGATATTTTACTTGAGTTATTGACTTTCTTTCCTTTGGGAACATATTTATTTCACTAAAAAAAAATTGCATAGAAACCAATATTCTTATATAAGGTTATTTTGTATATCATAAAATTAATTCACTATGTATACTTAATAGTGGACAAAATACTAAAGGTTCTAGTTTTACCATTATTTACCTCTCAAAAGCCTGATCAGAATACTAGAAGAACTTATAATAAAGCCTATGGAATTAGAAGAGATCTATTCATCATAGATTATATCATTAATTATGTTTCATGGAAAGTAATTTCTTGCCACAAATACTTCCTTGTACAGAAGAAAGACTGTTAAAATAATTGAGCTGAGTTGAAAATTTTTGCTTATAGATAAATTAGAAAAAAAATATTCATTCGTGGAGTAGGTATGAAATATTTTAGGCATTTACTAAACACATATTGAGCAGATCAGCTACTCTTCTGTGTCAATATTAATAGAAATTAAAATTCCAGGAATTTCATTTTCAGAGACAGCTTAATCTCAAGATTCTCATCATACTTGTTGCAAATTACCCAACTACTCAGACATAACTAAAGTTAATGCACATTTGCAGAAGGCCAGATGGTGTATCCATACATGAGTGAACCTGATTTCAGTCAGCTCTAGAATTAGAGGAGTTGGACTGGATTTGAGGAGCTAGAAACCAACCCATTGAGCACACCCAGACCACACCTGCACAGACCACACCTGCACACATTTCTAATTTTGCTAAGGGCTTAGATTTTATGGAATCCTCACTTTCTTGGTAACTCTACTATTCATTATAAAATATATTTTGTAGAATTCCTAGATCAATTTGGGAAGTAAGATCAGAGAAGACACATGGGCCACTACCTGGAACTCAGGGAGGGAATGAGGTTAGTGAAGATTCTTTGACGTTCAGCATGTGGCTGAAGCAAAGAGCTTGGGAGCTATTCCTGAGACCCTCACACCCCTCCTAGTGGTCAGTTCTGTGGGACTGTTACATACATTGGCCAAAAAATGGCCCCTATGTTTTGGACCCATGGAGTTCACATCTTCACAGTAGGGTCATTGACTCAAAGCCTGCCTGCACCAAACTCAAATTTTACACATTCCATTGCTTGGAGCCCAAACAATTGTATTTAAGCCATTTAGAGTCTATTTGCTTTGTGTATCACATGAGAATGTGACCATTTTCTGGTGGGCATAGACATAGCTGACCCTGTGGCTCTAAAAGACCCAAGTCACCTTTGCATTCAGAGCTCTCTAACATAAAGTCTCCCCATGTAGATGATGAGCAGCAGCATCTGGACATAGACGCTCCTCTCCAGTGCCTCTCCACAGAATCCCCCTGCCTTCTTTCTCCTTTGGCTGGTGGCCCTTATGGCTACCTCTGAAAGGTCCCCTGTTGGGAGAAAGTTTCTCATGTAAGCTGCCACTAGTGTCACTCAATAAGGCTCCTTGCATAATGCTGTCACCCCATGTCCTTTTTCCTGTTCAGAACTCCAAATCCTCAAACTTACAATGTTGTTGTTGTTGTTAGGTGCCATCGAGTCGTGTCCTACTCATAGGGACCCTCATAGGGTTTTCAATGGCAGATTGTTTCGGGATTGCCTTGGGAGTGGGTTGCCACATCCTTCTCCCATTTTTGGGGTGCTGGGAATTGAACTTGAGACCTCAAAGACTGCAGAGCGGTGCTCTACCAACTGAGCTAAATCCCAGCCAAACTTACAATAGGGAGCGGTAAACTCTATGGCCAAAAGAGGAGCAGCAATGATCTTAAAAGGAAGTACTGCTGGCAGGGTCTAGAAGCTGGAGCATAGCCTGGCAGCCATCAAAGGAAACAGGTCCTTGCAGGGATTCTGCTGTAGAGGAAAAGCCCATGGTCAGAGCTGATGACCTGTAGCCGGGTACCAGAGCCCCTGCCCTGCCTGCTGCTCCTTTAGTCCTTACCATTACTGCAGGATTTAGACACCTTCCTACATAAGAAGGCTAGGACAAAGATTGGAAAGTGACAGAGGAAACCTGGACAGCCTGTGATCATCCAAAATCCACTAAGAGTAAGTGGTGAGCTGTGGTGGTCGTTGGAAGAGGCTTAAGATAAGAATGACCTCAGTGCCAGGTGTGGTGGCATACACCTGCAATACTAGCACTCAGGAGTTTGAGGCAGGAGGATCAGGAGTTCAAGGCCAACCTGGGCTACACTTGTGTCAACCCTGCCACAAGAAAAGACTGCATCAAATTATAATAAAATTCATTTAAGTATAGAAGAGTGTCATGTTGATGCCCAGCTAAATTGGTGAGCTGGCAAAATTTTACCTCTAGATCTGCTCTGTATTTTGATATAATTAGAATAAGAACTTCTTGGGCTTCTTCAGATGCTGGACTTCAGCATTTCCTCTAGATCAAGCCATTCTTTGTCTTACTGACAGTATCTGCTGGGTCTGACAGAGCCTCTGGGTGGCTAGCAGCTAGCGTGTTGTCATTAGGAAAAGTGTTAAAAATATTAATAGCATTAGAAGCCGAGTTGGAATCTATTGAAATGATTTCTGTTAAAGTTTGCTCAAACTAAGTATTGATGTTGTCGAAAGAAATAACGTGTACCTAGCATGAGCAATGAATTGACCCTGAGGTGAATGATAGTTCAATTTCATGACCTGGCCTTTGTAAGGCCAGGGCTGGGCTGGGTCTTTGTAATTTTATATCAATAAATCCATGCTCTTCATCTCAAAAAAAAAAATCTCTTCCCCCAAACTTTCTCCTTTCCCCAAGTTGCATATTTATCCAAAGTCAGGATCTTCTCAGACAGAGCTGTGGTTATGTGGTGTGGGAGGCAGATTCCAGAAGAAATGGCCTTCAGTGTAGCTGTGTCTCTGTCTCCATCCAGAAGGCTCAGAGGGATTAGACCCCAGACACATCACCCTTCATGTGATGTCCATGATTCCTTCAAGCTCAGATAAGCCAATAGCTTGAAGTCCCTGCCTGATTCAGTAAGTTGTTGTTGTTGTTAGGTGCCATCCAGTTGGTATCTGACTCATAGTGACCCTGCATACAACAGGTGAAACACTATTGTCAGTGCTTCTCTGCTGTTCATAGGGTTTTCGATGGTGGATTGATTTTTGGGAGTGGGTTGCCAGGTCTGTCTCCCAAGCCTACAGCACCTGGTGTTCCCAGGCAGTCTCCCATCCAAGGACTAACCAGGCCCGACCCTGCTTAGCTTCCAAGATCTGATGGGATCGGGTGCCACAGGGCTATGGCTGCAGGCTATTCAGTCAGTATGCACAAATGGGTTCATCCAGGTTTATGTGCTCATTTTCTATACTGATATGGACAACACCGTCAGACTGCATGGGTTTGACTTCCAAATCTGTCTCTTAACCATTATGTAAATGGAGGCAATGGCTTAACCTTGAAGCCTGAATTTTTCAACTCTAAATGGCGATGTATAAGTATCCACTTCATAAGGACACAGGAGGGCTGGAGTAGGTAATATATGTGCATTGCATAGAGAGTTTAGCTCGCCTACATTGTCTCGAGTCTGTGTGCCTCTGATCCTCACATCTATATTGAGTGAGGGTCTGGACAGATGCCCAAAAATGAAATGTATGCCAAGCCTCCAGTCAGAGGAATGACGATAGTTAACCTCCAACTGCCAAAAGGTTTATGTGAAAAAATTAAACTAAATTAAAAAATTCATCAGCTGGTGAATGGATAAACAAATTGTGGTGCAGTGGAATAGGATCATGCAAATGAGAGGAGTGAATGAATAATGAGTGTGACAACACGGATAAGCCTCACAGACACTGTGTCAGGTGAGAGCCTCAAAAGTCTCCCTCCTATATGATTCCTTCTATGTGTCAGCCTGGGAAAGGCAAAACTGTGTAGAGGGAAGAAGCATTATTTGCTTATTATGAAGGTTCCTGAGGGAACTTTCTGGCGTGAAATAATTGTTCTACATCTCGATTATGGTGGTGGCTATAGGACTAATTGTAAACTTTTGTCTAAAATGCACACTTAAAGAAGTGAATTTTACTGTGTGCATCTATTTAGGTATAATCATGAAATTTATGTCTCAATGAACTTGACTCAAACAAAACAAAACAAAATAAAGGAGGGTATCTTCCAACTAGCTGATGATTTGAGAGGCAAGTTAACAGGGTCTAAAACAAATCATCCACAAATGTGTTAGTCATATTGGAGAGAGGATGCTTCTCATTATCAGAGAGATTTTAATAGAAATCGTGATGCAAGTCTCTGCAAATAATCGTTTCCATGTCTCCATGGGTTTGGTTTTAGAGGAGGGTGCTTACACATCCAAAAACAGCTGCAAGATTCCTTGTCTGCTCTCTTGAGTCCTGGAGTTTGTGTCTGTATGAAGAGCATTGGAGCCTGTATACATCACAGTGATTTTCAAGGTCTCCACTTACTAACTAGAAGAGGTGTGAATGGAGAAAAAATATACATCAACAAATGAGAGAGGAAACCATTTACAGAATTACATGTCTCCTATTTGGCAGACACATGGAGTTTCCAAAGCTATCATGGTTTTATGGTGAGTGCTAATAGTATTAATATCAAACACCTGGTTTGGAGCAGGTGCTATAAAATGCTACATATATAGCTCCTGCTTTTGGACTCCTCCTGCAAGATTTGGACTAAATGTAATGCTTGCCTCATGAGACATTCATTAGTCCATACCTGGCTTGCTTTTATTTTTTAAAAATTAATTTAGATAGTTATTTTAATGATGCAATGAACACCCACCAATCCACTTTTTCCCAAAAACATTTTGTTTGCAGGTTGTTTATCTTGTCCTCCCTGACTTGTTTGTAGATATCTTCAAGAAAGCAGCCCTGCTTTCTCCCTCAATAATGCTGTTAGTGCTATCAAATGAGTATACACTAGACACTAAGTATATGCTAGTGGTGTGAATGTTTACAGAACCCGGATGGGGAAGCAGGAAGCTGCTGGTCATGGTTGTCATGTGGAAGGAAGGTAGTGAGAGCTACTTCCTTAGGCTTGTGGGTTGCCTGGCACTCTCAGAGCTTCATAGAAAAATTACAGACTCTGAGTTATGTTAGCTCCAGATCCTGATTAGAGCAACTATCTCAGAAAACTGTTTTCTTTTAGAAAACAGACTTCTTGACCCCAATATTCATAATCTACCTGCATTGCCAATTCTACAAAAAGAGACCCAATAGGCGATTAGATAGATAACTGGGTAGGTAGGTAGGTAGACAGACATAGATTGTTGTTGTTGTTGTTAGGTGCCGTCGAGTCGGTATCCGACTCATAGCGACCCTCATAGGGTTTTCAATGGCTGACTGTTTCGGGATTGCCTTGGGAGTGGATTGCCAGGCCCTTCTCCCATTTTTGCGGTGCTGGGAATTGAACTGGGGACCTCAGAGACTGCAGTGCAGTGCTCTACCAACTGAGCTAAATCCCAGCCCACAGACATAGATAGATAGATGATAATAGGTAGGTAGATGATAGAGATGTTGTTCATAGGTGCTGTCAAGTCCAGCTCATAACAATCCTGTGTACAAAAGAACAAAACTCTCCCCAACACTGTGCCATGAACATGATCTTTTTTATGTTTTAGCCCATTTTATGTTTAAGTGTTGTAGATACTGTGCCAATCCATCTAGTTGAGGGTCTTCCTTTTTTATGTTGACCTGCCACTCTCCCATATATCATGTCCTTCTCCAGGGATTGGTCCTTCCTGAACAACATATCCAAATTATAAGATGGAGTCTAGCCATCCTTACTTCCAAGGAGCACTCTGGTTGCACTTCTTTAAGGACAGATCTGTCGGTTCTTGGACGGTCCATGGTACATTCAATATTCATCTCCAGCTTCATAATTCAAAAACATCAAGTATTCTCCTGTGTCCTTATTTACTGTCCAGCTTTCACAAGCATACGATGCAACTGAAAATATCAATGTATGAGTCAGGTACACCTTTGTCTTCAGTGTGATATCTTTACTTTTCAACACCTAAGTCTTTTGTAACAGTTTTTCCCAATCCAATGTGTCTCTTGATTTCTTGACTGCTGCTTCTGTGGGTGTAGGCTAATTGTAGAAACAAGTAAAGCAAAATCTTGGACAGCCTCAATCTTTTCTCCATTTATCATGAAGTTGCTTACAGACCCAGTTGTACGGATTTTTGTTTTGTTGATGTTGAGGCGCATTCCATATTGAAGGCTGTGTTCTTTGATCTTCATCAGTAAATGTTTCAAATTTTCTCCACTCTCAGTAAGCAAAGTTGTATCATCTGCATAACACAGGTTGTTAAGGAATCTTCCTCTAATCCTGATACCAGGTTCCTCTTCATATATGAAGAGGATTATTAGCTCAGCATAGAGATTGAACATGTAGGGTAAAAGGATACAGCCCTGATGCAAACCTTTCCTGACTTTAAACCAAGCAGTGTTTCCTTGCTTTGTTTGAAAAACAGCCCCCTGGTCCATGTACACATTTTTATGAGTACAATGCACCATTCTGGTATTTCCATTTCTTGCAATGTTACCTATAATTTGTTGTGATGCACACAGCCAAATGCCTTTTTATAGTTAATAAAACATAAACATCTTTATGGTATTCTCTGCATTAGGCCAATATCCATCTAATGTTAGCAATAATGTCCCTGGTTCTATACCCTCTTCTGAATCCAGCTTGATTTTCCAGGAGTTCCCTGTCAATATACTTCTGCAATTGCTTCTGAAATACCTTTAGCAAAATTGTTTTTGTTAGGTGCCATTGAATTGATTCTGACTTATAGAAACCATGTATACAACAGAACGAGCACTCCTCAATTCTATGCCAGGCACACAATCTTTATGTTTAAGCCTATTGTTCCATTCACTGTATGCATCCATCTAGTTGAGGGTCTTCCTTTTTTCATTCACCTGTCAATCTCCCAAACATGATGACCTTCTCCAGGAATTGGTCCCTCCTGACTACATTTCCAAAATATGATGGACACAAACTAGCCATTCTTGCTTCCAAGGAGCACTCTGCTTGCATTTCTCCTAGGATGAATCTACTGGCTCTTTTGGCAGTCCGTGATATATTCAGTATTTGTCTTTAGTACCATAATTCAAAAGCATCAGTTCTTCTCCTGTCTTGCTTATTCACTGTCCAGCTTTCACAACCCTATTATGTGACTGAAAATACCATGGCATGAGTCAGGGGCACTTTTGTCTTCAGTGTGACATCTTTACTTTTCAACACTTCAAAGAGGTCTTTTGCAACAGCTTTTCCCAATGCAGTATGTCTTTTGATTTCCTGACTGCTGCTACCATAGGTGTTGATTGTAGAGTGAACGAGTATAGCAAAATCTTGGACAACCTCAATCTTTTTCCATTTATCATGAAGTTACTCAGTTGTAAGTTTTTTGTTTTGTTGATATTGAGGCACAATCCATATGAAGGCTGTGTTCTTTGATCTTCGTCAGTAAATGTTTCAACTCTTCTTTGCTTCAGCAAGGAGAATTGGGTCATCTACGTAACACAGGCTGTTCATGAGTCTTCCTCCAATCCTGATGCCACATTCTTCTTCAAAAAGTCCAGCTTCTCAGATTATTTCCTCAGCATACATATTGAAGAAGTATGGTGAAAGGATACATCCCTGATGCACACCTTTTTTTACTTTAAACCAAGCAGTGTTTCCTTGTTCTGTTCAAACGACTATTTCCTGCTCCATGTCCAGATTCCTTATGAGTACAATTAAGTGCTCTGCTATTCCCATTATTCACAATGTTATCCATAACTTATTGTGATCCACATAGTCAAATGCCTTTGCACAGTCAACGAAACATAGGTAGACATCATTCTGGTGTTCTCTGCTTTCAGCTAACATCCATCTGACATCAGGAATGATGTCCCTGGTCCCATACCTGTTTCTAAATCTGGCTTGATTTTCCATTAGTTTCCTACTACTGCAGTTGCTTTTTAACAATGGTTAGAAAAATTTTGCATGCATGTGATATTAATGACATCATTCCATAATTTCCACATTTGCTTGTATCTCCTCTCTTGGGAATAGGAACAAATATGGATCTCTTGCAGTCAGTTGGCCAGGTATCTGTTTTCCAAATCTCTCGGCCTAAACAAGTAAGCACCTCCAATGCTGCATCTGTTTCTTGAAACATCTCAACTGGTATTCCATCAATTCCTGGTCCCTTGTGTTTCACCATTCCTTCAAGACAGCTTCCACTTTGTCCATCTGTACCATTGGTTCCTGATCATATGCAACTTCTTGAAATGACTGTCTACCCACCAATTCTTTTGATATAATGACTCTGTGTATTCCTTCCATCTTCTTCTGTTTCCTGTGTCGTTTAATGTTTTCCCTATAGAACCCTGCACTATTGCTACTCAGGATTGAATTTTTTCTTCAATTCCTTAAGCTTGAGAAAAAGAAGGTGTGTCCTTCCCTTTTGGTTTTCTATCTCCCACTCTTTATACATGTGATAATATTTGATTTTGTCTTCTCAAGCTGCCCTTGAAATCTTCCATTTAATTCCTTAACTTCATCATGTCTTCCCTTTAACTGCTCAGTGTTCAAGGGCAAGTATCAGAGCCTCTTGTGAGATGTAATTTGGTCTTTTCATTTTTTCCTGTCTTTTTAATAACCTTTTGCTTTCCCCACGAATGATGTCTTTGATGCCATGCCATAACTCATCTGGTCTTCCATCATTAGTACCTAATGCATCAAACCTGTTCTTGAGTTGTCTCTGAACTCAAATGGGATAAACTCAAGGTCATGCCTTGGCTTTCTTACACTTGGTCTAATTTTCTTCAGTTTAAGTTTGAACCTGCATATGAACAGTTGGTGGTCTAATTCACAGTCAGCACTTTGTCTTATTCTGACTTTTGATATTGAGTTTTTTTATCATCTCTTTCTGTAAACATAGTCAGTTTGGTTCATGTATGTTCCATCTGTAGCTCTACCACTGTGGTGTCCAATCCCATCAGATCTTGGAAGCTAAGCATGGTCAGGCCTGGTTAGTACTTGGATGGGAGACCACCTGGGAACACCAAGTGCTGTAGGCTTGGAAAAAGGACCCAGCAACCCACTCCCCCACCCAAAATTTCAGCTATTATAAATCCTATGAATAGAAGGGAAGGACTGACAATACTGTTCCACCTGCTGTACATAGGGTCACTAGGAGTCATACACAGACTCAATAGCACCAAACAACAACAACAGTCTTCCATCTGGTTAATTCCAGGTTTATGTTATTGTTGTTGGTTGATGCCATGGCGTCATCTCCAACTCATAGTGACCCTATGTACAGCAGATTGAAACACTCCCTGATTCTGTGCCTGGCACATGATCTTACTTATGTTTAAGCCCATTGTTGTAGATACTGTGCCAATCCATCTAGTGGAAGGTTTCCATTTTTTCATTGACCAGCAACTCTCCCAAACATGATATCCTTCTCCTGGGATTGGTCCTTCCTGACTACATGTCCAAACTATGTAAGACATAGTCTGGCCATATTTGCTTCTATCCAGGTGTATAGTCACTGTTTATGTTGGTAAAAAATGTACTTGCATTGAAAAGGTTGTTGGTCTGACAAAATTCAATCATCTGATATCCATCATTGTTTCTGTCAGGAAGGCCATATTTTCCAACTACTGTGCCACCTTCTTTGTTTCCAATTTTTGCATTCCAGTCAGCAGTAAATATCAGTACATCCTAATTGCCTGCTCAATCTATTTCCAATTGCAGAAGCTGATAAAAGTCTTACCTATCTTCATTTGTAACCTCAGTGGTGGATAATATAATAATAGTCATATTAACTGGCCTTCCTTATAAGCATATGGATATTATTCCCTCACTGACAGCATTATACTTCAGGACAGATCTTGAGATGTCTTTTGTGATGATAAATGCAACCCCATTTCTATTTAATTTGGCATTCCCAGCACAGTAGACCATATGATTCTTATTCTAAATGGCCCATGCTGGTCCATTTTAGCTCACTGATGCCTAGAATATTGAGGTTTATGTGCTCCATTTCTCTTTTGATGATTGCTAATTTTTCTAGGTTCTTAGTTTATAAATTCCATGTTCCAATTTTTAGTGGATGTTTATAGTTATTTTCCTCATTTTTACTCATGTCACATCTTGAAATGGGAGTCTCTGAGGCTTTACTTCATTTCCATCATTAAGGTGAACTCTACCTTAAGGAGACAACTCTTCCCCAGTTATCGTTTGTGTATCTTACAACGTGGGGGCTCATTCTCTGGCACTATATCTCACAATGTTTCTCTGCTATTCATAGGGTTTTCAATGACTAATTGTTTCAGGAGTGGGCTGCCATATCCTCCTCCCTACTCTATCTTAATCTGGAAGCTCATATAAAATGTGTCCACCATGGGTGACCCTGCTGGCATCTGAAATACTGATAGCATAGCTTTTAGCATATCAGCAACATGCATGACACCACAGTCCGGAAATGGACAGACATGTCAGGATTAGCAAAATTAGGAGCTTTATTATAAAGAATTGGTGAGCTGGGCATGGTGGTGCATTCCTGTAATCCCACTGATTTAGGAGGCAGAGGCAGGAGGATCCTGATTTCAAGACCAGAGGTAGTCTGTGTAATTTAGCGAGACCCTGTCTCAAAAAGTAAAAAAATGGGCTGGGGGTGCAGATCAGTGGTCCAGCACTTGCAGATCATGCAAGTGTAAGACCCTGGTTCAACCCCCAGTATTGGGGGAAAAAAAAAAGAATTGGCACAATAGATTGCAGAGGTGAAGAAATTTCAAGGTCTACAGTCAACAAGCTGTCAGCCCAGGCGAACCAACTGTGTTTTTCCAATGTGTGTTCATAAGGCCTAAGACCCAAGAGAATCAATGGTCTAAAATTCCAGTGTAAGCATGAGTCTAAAGGCAGGAGAATTCCCAGTCCACAGCTCTAAGAGAAGTAGAGAGAGCAAGTTCCCTCTCTCTCCGCCTTTTTGTTTTAAGCAGGCTGATAGTGAATTAGAGGAGGCCACCCGCAGGAGGAAGGGCAGTCTTCTTGATTCAGTCCACCCATCCAGATGTTAATCTTTCCCTCAAACACCCTCACAGACAAACACCCCAAGTAATTTTTAACCAGTATCTGTGTGCTCTGTGGCCCCATCAATTTGGCACTTAAAATTGAGCATCGCTGCATGCAGAGAAGAATTCCAGGTAGCAATTCTGGATTCCTTAGCCCACTGGAGAACCCACCCTTGTCAAAGGAATGGGCTAACATAACTCATGTCCAAATCATACCTGGACCCAAGGCCTGAGATAAATTTAGTCCTTCCTAGATATCTTTCAAAGAGACACCTCAGCTTTCAAGGATGTAAGCTGCCCTCTGACCTCTTATTTGACAATGCACGTTGTCACAGTGAACCACCTGCTCTTCAAGAGAGATGGCGATTTCCTTGCCCTGCACCCTTAGCTTGAGGGGAAAATAAGGGATCCCAGGACCATAAGTTCGTGGTTCTTGCCCTGCACCGTCAGCTGGCTAGTGGAGTGTTTGCTTCCAGTCTACTTTCAGGTTCTACACAGTGCTCACAGCCACCTCTGTTTTCAGAAGAATCTATGGTGTCTTGTTAAATTAGTTTTCCTCTTTCTTGCAAGAATTTTTTTTTGAGGGGGCTTCTTCTTGTCTTTGTTTGCTCTTTTCAAGTCCGCCCTATGTAAAAGCCACCATGACAGGGCCTCTGGCTTCAACCCAGAGAAAGCAAAACTGCTGCTTCAGTCCTTCAAGTTTTAGATGAAGGAAGCATTGGGCAACATCACCCAGATATTTTTTAAATTATTTGTGGAATTCCCACTCTCCTGAAACCAAGCAAAGTAAGGAATTTGTGTCTGGTGTATAAAATTGTAGGTAGAAATAGGGAGTGATATGAGAAAAACAAAACGCACGCACACACACACACACACACAGGAAAACTCTCATTGGCTCTGTGGTTCAACCACAAGCAAAGTAGCACATCGAGTCACTGAAAATGGACTTGTCACTGGCTATGGATCAGGACACTGCCCAGAATGACTGCCAATGTCCCTGAATGATGCTCCCACATTTTTACAGAGCAAAAGCCCCTTAGCCTCTCCCACACGCAAGATGTCTCAGCCTGATAGCTCCTCACGATGACTGATTGCTTCAGAGTGACAATAATAAGCTTTGCATTCAATGCAGCAAACATTTGGGGACATCTTACATGCTAAGTGTGTGGCACTTGCTTGTCTTGAAGGCAAAACTCGGATGAGCTCTCATGCTGCCATAGAGCTCACGGGCTGATATGTGTTGGGTCCCTGTTCGGGCACCAACTATGTTGGGCCCCACGTTCGGGCGCCAAATCTATGTGGGGCACACGCCTCCCGGTCCGGCCTGGAGGTTCGGATGGGCTGCGCCGCTGCGCACACAGATACTAAACACAATTCACTCAAGACCCTCAGGTGAGGGGTGCAGAGTCCTGCGGCCCTCGGGACCCTGGAGGAGACGGGAGAAAGGAAAAGCCTCAGGCACTTTTGCCTTCCAGGGACAAACACTTGTGTTGGTCGTTTCGGTGGTCAGGAGGAGACAACTGTTGCTTCCTTGGTGATCAGACGGAGAGCAGGTTCCTTTCCTTGTTGAGGATTGTGACGGGAGAGCATTATTTCCTCATCAATGGTTCGGGGGAGAGCAGCGGGAGAGGCCTGTCCTCATCTGTGGTCCGGGCAGGAACAGGCGAGAAGGCGCAGAAAGGGATGCCAGAAAGGCCGTGCCAAAAAAAGGGAGGTCGAGCTGCCGCAGCGCAGCTCTTTATATAGTTTGCCCATGGAATGGCCTGAGCCAATCAGCTTTCAGTCCAATTGTCCAATCAGGAAGGGTTTTGTACAAACATGCAACCAAGTTACTTTCATTTTCCCTAGATTTCTAACTTACAAACCAGATATTCAAACGCCATTTTCCCAGTTTGGGAGTTTTTGCCGATTTCCTCCCAATTTTTCCCTACAATATGGACAGACAACAAAGGGTTTTAAAAGATGGAGAAAGAAGTATGAGTGTGTGGTAGACTGAATCAGGTCCCCCAAAGAGAGCCAGATCCTACTCCTTTGGACCTATGAATGTCACCTTGCATGGCAAAAATGGACTCTGCAGATGTGATTCCGGATCATGAGACAGGACATGAATCCTTGATTATCCAGACAGGCCAAAGAGGCAACCATGTGTGTCCCTGTGAGAGGAGATTTGACCACCAGTTAGAAGGTGATATGCCGAGAACCAGGGATCCAAGGCCTGGG
>VMDO01020574.1:0-37232 GCA_007922755.1 Pedetes capensis
TCTCACTAAATTACACAGACTGCCTCAGGTCTCAAACTTGCGATCCTCCTGCCTCTGCCTCCGAGTTGCTAGGATTACAGACGTGCGCCACTGCACCCGGCATCTACATGGCCATTCGTAGCCAGAGGAAGTCCTGAGTAACATAATTTGTCAGCTGGGCACATTCCTAGGCTTCTGCTACAAAGGCAGAAGCTGAGGGGGTCTGCAGGAGACCACCCTCCCCTCTGCCATGTGGGATGATGAAAGCAGGGTTTCTCCAGGACCCCTTGTTCCTGTTTTCAGTGTCCCCAGAGTCTTTTCCCTTTTAAATAATCCAGTATCCTAAGATGAAGAATAGTTTGGCTGCAAAAAAAAATCATGGTAAATTCTCGTTTTCAATTTCTTTATGAAAATTTTCTAACATACAGAAAAGCAGAAAGAATAATAAAACAAGCCACCATATACCTAGTGTAAACAATTACTCACATTTTGCTACGCTTGGTAAACCTATTTTCACTGAAGTGTTTGAATGTAAATTGGTATCTCATGACACCTCAACCTTCATACTTGGCTTTCACGCTCTAAAACAGTGAGGACTTTCTTTGACTCATCCATCCAATGAAATCCACACCATCCCCCACACGGTGGACTGTCTCACCGGACTCACTTTGCCCAGCTGTGTTTAGCAAGTCTTTTCTACTTGGGGAGTGCGGACCAGGGTATGAACAGGGTCTACCTGTACCTCTGAGCCACCCCAGCCCCTGACACACACCTGCCTTTGTGCCTCGGGCTGCCCGGAGACCCTGCTCAGCTCTTGCTCTCACGCCTGTGGTTCCCATATGCTAGAAGTTGGATCTCAGAACGCGATGATTGAGGTTGCACATCCTCCAGAAATGCGTCGTGGCTGCAGTGCATGCTATAGGTTCTCCAGCTCTGCAGGTCCCACCACGGGTGACCCAAAGGCCCTGGAGCCATGGGGGTGACTGCCCTGCTGTGTGCTGAGGGGTCCCTTACCTCCAGCAAGCACTCGATGGTAGTGTTCCGCTCCCTGCAACCAGCTGTCCTCCAGCCTCCACCCAGTCCTCACAGTCCATGGGGGTTGCACCCTCCATTATTCTACTGGGGAAAGAGAAGTAGCAACTTTCCAATTCTGCTCTTTTTGCATTGTTAGCAGACATTTTCTCATAACAGCAGCATCATTCCTCAAGGCCAGTGGTGCACTTTGAAATACAGTCCGTTGAGGACAGGCAATAGGCATGTATAGCCTTCCCCCTGGCCTGGTGTTGGGGCCCCATCTCCCCAGGGCACAGCCAGCCCCCTGCCTTTGAGTTGATGCATGGTGGGAGGCGTGACAGCTAGACCACCACCGTGAGCGTACCCTGCCACCCTAATTGAAACTGTTGGAGTGAATTCCCTATTGATTTATCCATCACAGATGTGTTTTATTTTACACTCCTGGGGACTTTACTGGCCGTAATAGTCTTCCTGGAAAGCCTGCAGGCTCAGATGGGCAACATGATTTTAATGCTCAACCCTGCAGCCTTATCTCATGTCCCCTGAGGACACAAGCAACGAACATGGGGAGGTCACTCCCCAGAGGCTGTTCTCAGATGGCACCACCACCACCTTGTGGAGCAGCCCAGCCCTGGCCCCAGCTTGGCGGCCCACAGTGGCGCTGCAGGCAGTAGCAGCTGTTCCCATGTGCCTCTTGGTCACAGTGCCAGACAAGCAGGTGCCAGGTGCTTGCAGGCTGGGGTCCAGGACAAAGGAACAAAAACCCACTTGGGGGAGACTCACGGCTTCTGCCTGAGCCCTCCAGGGGACCTTTCAGGAGGGTGCAGGTCTCTCTGCGCTGGGCACTCTGTCCAACTCGCAGCCAGCTGAGGTGACTATGGGTCCTGCCAAGGCGACCTGTGGGGGCACGAGGCCCCTCCCATAGACGCGCACATGTGCCACATGCAGTGCCACGGTGGACACTGGCCATGGGAGAAGGGCCAGGCTCCCCCGCTTCTGCAGCAGTGCAGGGTACCAACAAGGCCCAGCAGTTCCAGGCACAGCCTGGCTACTGGGGCTGGAGGACAATAGGGGGACACCAGCCTCAAGGCGAGGAGGCCCTTGGTGGAGACCTCACCCGTGGGGCTCAGCAAGGGGCGCAGGTTGCTCCTGCCTCCAGACACATGCAGAGACCAGGCCTGGGTAAGGCAAGGGCTACCAAGGTCACTGGGGCAGGGGCGACCATGGGGATGTTAGGGGGGGTGCAGCACCGGAGCCCATCTCTGCCCCTACCTCCAGAGCTGCCGAGGAGGCCCAGGTTCCCATGGGCCATGGCTGGCTCCTCGTGTGCCCACCAGCACTGTTACCCACCTACTTTTAAAATTCTTCTTTTGGCGGTCATGCATTCATGTGACTGTGGTGGCCGGGAAGCCCGCTTGATGCTTCCCATGTGTGACTGCTTCCACTCGCAGGAACCCAGCACCAGTGCCTTTGGAGGCTGTGGGGAGGCTGCAGTCCCCTGCACTCAGCCACGGGTTCCCCACAGCTGGCCCCAAGGAGGGGGCTGGGGCCAGAGCAAGGGCTGGCACCTGTGGTGGGACCTGCGTCCAGCCACCACAGAGCAACGAGAGCAGTGCAGTGAGCAAAGCCCCCCCCCCCCCAGCTGACTTCATTTCCCTCCTTAACCCAAGATTCCTGAGGGAAGGGAGAGGTCCGGCTAGGAACCGGCATGTGAATTTCTCTGTGATTGTCGCGCTCTCGTGGGTTCAGCTGTAGTTTTTGCTGACGTATGTTCTTTTCATTCCCAGACCTCACAATTCTCCTAACTGTGTCGGGAGGCATCGCCTTCAACTTTGCTTATGTAACCACCTCCTGTCACCACACCCGACAAAGTCAGCCAGTTTACATTCCACATCCCTCAGTTTTCCTGAAACTGTCTCTTTGCAATCTGGTCATTCACATCTGATCCAAACAGCTTCCCCACGTTCCATTTGGTTGTAACATCTCATGAATCGCTCATAATCTAGAACATTCCACCGGTCTCTGACCTGTTGAAGGCCTCAGCCCAGGGAGCCTGCGGAAGTTCCTGCTGGTGGATCTGGTGGCTCCGCTCTCCCAAATTCCCTGGAATTCCCTGGGAGGCAGGGTTTATCTCCGAAGGTCCATCCGTGGGGAGGAGCTCAGTTCATGCGTTTGGCTGTCCTAGTTGCGGTCACAGAGGTCCAGGCCTTACCATGCATGGACACCCGTGTGATGGCAAACAGCCTGCGGCAGGGAGCCCCGCAGTCAGTGTGCAGCTCTCTACCCCCTCTGCTGCCTGTACATCTGTTGATGGTAAATCGAGGGTCAGGTGAAGTTCATTGGGTGCAGGTGCTGGTAGCTTCCCATTTTTCCTGCCTGTTCCTGAGCAGGAACTCTTCTGCACAGAAGAGCTTCCCCTCATCAGCCGGGGCCAGGCTCGCTCTCAAGTACCAGCCTCAGAGGTCAGAAAAATGGCCCCCAGGGCTGCCCACGTCCTCCCTTAGAACCTGTGGCCGCACCGCCTTAGATGGCAGCCAGGTCTTCGCAGGTGTGATGGAGGATCTTGAGGTGCGGATGATCCCGTTTATCCCGGAGGTGCAATCCCAGAGGTCCTTAGAGGAGGAGGTAGGAGAGGTCATGGTCGGGGGGAGGGGGGAGGCAGGAGGAGCAGAGGTTGGAGAGACAGACGGAGATGGGAGACGCATTGCTGGCTCTGAAGGGGGTCAGGGCTGAGCACTGGGGCCTCCAGAAGCTGGCAAAAGCAGGAAATGCCCTGCCCCAGAATCTCTGGGCCGGTCCTCGGCCCCTGGACTGGCACCCAGTGAGGCTAACCTTTGACTTCTGACCTCCAGAACTATAGACTTGTGTTGTTTTAAGCCATGAAATAGGAACACAAAATACGAATGTAGGCTTAATTCTTTACCAGATCCCCATCACATTCAGCCCTTGGTTGTGAGCAGGAGTGTCTTGTGGCTATTGCAACAAGTCCTCAGATCATGAGCACACTCGGGGTGCACAGGTTCCGCCAGATGCCAGGGAGCAGGCCTGGGCATCGTCGGAGGTCATGGCTCAGCTGGACACAGCCGCAAAGAAATGTGGTTTCCAGTTTCACTCCCTGGTTATTATTAAGAGTGCATGGGTTTTATATAGTCAGTGTCTTTAGATCAGGTGTGGCCACTGTTGATTCTGATACTCAAATAGTCCCGCCTCTAGCTGGTGGCACCCATGTCAGCTGGCACCCTTGTCCTCCCACCACCAGCTGCCCATCTGGAGAGCCTGTGTGCTTTGTGGCCCACCTAGACAGCCAGGGTCACCCTGTGGCTCTCTGGCCTCAGGCCAGACTCAGCCCGAGCAGTGATGTGCAGAGCCCAGTGTCCAGCCCACGAGGTGCTCCAGGCTGCCGCGCTGCCATCATCTCTGGGCATTTTCGCTGGGCAAAGCCAGGACACACATTTTCAAAGCAGGTACTCCTACTACTAATTATCTCAATTTATTTCACTGATTCAAATGACTCTTTTAACGGACTAGAACATCAGAGAGTTTTTACTTAACTGCATTAATTTTACACATGTGCCTCATTTCTCCTACATTAAGAACATTGGCTCATGACATTACTAGCATAATGGTTTATTTATTTTACCATACTATATACCTAAAATTTTTAAAATAACAAGTCCAAAATCAGTACAATAGCAAGAAGACCAGATAAGCTTAAAATTTCTTTGCAATGGTAGTTGCCCTTAGGAAAAGTCCCCCTAAGGATGTAAACTCTGGAAACGGTACCCCAACACTGAGGTCATGTGCCGGGGAGTATTGTTCCCAGTCGATATGCAGCTCATTTTGCATGTTTTAGAGATGGCTTTATCGAAGGCGTATAATTTTCTTTATCATACCTAGGGTGGGAGAGTGTGGGCTATGACATCATTCAAAGCCAAGACCCCATGAAAAGACACAGGTGGGCTGCCCATGCTCCTGGCACAGGCTTCACCTCTTCCTTCCCTCTGATGACAAACAACCATCCTGTCTGACTTGCTGGAACCCTTCTGAGTATCTTTCTGCAAATTTGGCCAAATATGCTTGCAAAGCCATATTCTTCTCCCTCCTTTACACAAAGGCCCTGTGCCTGGGTCCTTTTGCCCAGTGGTGGAAGCTGGAGACCCCCACCTCAGTGTGCAGGATTGTCTTCCTCTGTTTCATTGCAAAGAACTCAACAGCACAGCTGGGTCAGCTATGAAGAAAGGAGGTGTCCAGGCACGGCGGCCCATGCCTGTCATCCCAGCAAATCAGGAGGCAGAGGCAGGAGGATCGCAAGTTTGAGGCCAAAGGCAGCTGTGTGACTTAGCGAGACTCTCTCAAAATTCTGAAAAAAAGTGAAAATGGGGTAAGAGTGCTGCTCAGCAGCAGAGCACTTGCAAAAGCCTGCATGAGGCCCCTGGCTCAACCCCCAGTTGCACAAAAAAAAAAAAAAAAAAGGTTTATGTTGGATCCAGGTCTGGAGGTGCATGGCGGAGGGGCCTCACTGGGTGATGGGCTTCTTGCGGGCAGCATCGTAGGCCAAGCAGGGCATCACTGGTGAGAGACGGGAGTGTGTGTCCCACTCCCCAAGCCGGCTGGATCCAATCATGGGGCTCCCCGGAGCAAGTTCATCCCCTCCTGGTCACCCTGAAGCCCCTCTAAATACCACAGTCCAACTGCATCCACCCTCAGAATACCTCACCGTGGGTTAGACTTCGCCATCAGATCTGGAAGGACAAACCATGTTCCGGTCAAGGCAGATGCTGTCCTCAGTCTCCACAACTGCCAGCTGGTGCTGGCAGACATGTGTCTTCACCCCGCAGTGGGTGGCTCGGGCACAGGGTACCCGGTGAGTGGGGAGGTGGAGGTGTTCAGTGCAGCTGCCACTCATGGTGCTGTGCAGTTTTCTCTGGTGAGACACTGAATTTCACCACCAGACGGCCCCGGGTCTCAGGGGCCCTGCGCCCCTCTGTGCGCGTCCCTCCCTCCTGAACATGCAGGAGATGCCTGCAGAGTGGGTTCTGCTAACGACACCATCCTGTGCCAATCTGTCCGGAGCCAGGCAGGCCAAGGGTGTAACCGGGGACCCTGTCCCAGCGTCACAGGCTGGTGCCCAAGGCTGCAGCCTCGACACTCCTCATGGTGGTTTGGAGAATTAAAGCAACAAAACTCTATTCCCTGCAGCTTGGGGCAGGGGTCTAAAATCACAGTGTCACCAGGGCCCTGCTCCCTTGAAGGTCCTGGGGAGAGAGCAACCCTCTCCTCCTCCTAGTCCCTGCTTGCTGTGGCCATCCTGGGCTGCCTTGGCCTGGCCTGCATCCCAGCCCCTGCACATGGCCCTTCCCTGGGTCTCAAATGTCCTCTGCCTTCTTCCTATAAAGAGTGATGTCACCTCAAGACCTGCAACTTAATTACATCTGTGAAGATCCAATTCCCAAATAAGGGCCCCTTCATAGACTTCAGAGGGAACCACCTCCTGTGGGGGCACCACCTATTGGGGGCCACCATTCAACTCAGTAACCTGGCGAGGCCCCTGCGGCCATCAGGACTTCACACCCAGTGTGAGGGAGCAGGGTATACACGGCGTCCCAGCACCGGGTGACTGTGGAGCAGGGGAGGTGAGGCTGCAGGTGCCCCACTTCTGCCTCGCTATGGCAGGGACTGGGGGGCTGTGCCCTGGCCTCTCTCCCCTCTGGCTAAGCCCCATAGGAAGCCAGAGCAGGGCTGAGCACCACCTGCCCCCCACAGGGAGTCACCAGCCCACCCCCTCTGCTTGCAGGCTGTCGACTACGAGCTGAACCGGGCCTTCATGCTGACCGTGATGGTGTCCAACCAGGCACCGCTGGCCAGTGGGATCCAGATGTCCTTCCAGTCCACGGCAGGGGTGACCATCTCCGTCACGGACATCAACGAGGCCCCCTACTTCCCCTCAAACCACAAGCTGATCCGCCTGGAGGAGGGCGTGCCCACTGGCACTGCACTCACCACCTTCTCCGCCGTGGACCCCGACAGGTTCATGCAGCAAGCCGTGAGGTGGGTCTGCGTGCCCCCCAGCCCTCAGGGAGGCCTCAGCTCCTCAGGCCTACTTTCCACAAAGACACTTCCTGAAGTCCAGGGGCAGGCATCCCACCTGGGATCTCCATCCAGGCAGGGAGCCACATGACCCAGGGACTCCCACAGCATGACAGCCCTGGACAGGTGATGGGCTTTGTCACAGGGTCTGCAGGACAGGCCAGCCAGGCCAGGACCAAGTTTTCCTCTCAGCTGTGTGTGACTTGGGCAAGCCACGTACCTCAGTTGCTCGATGTCCCCACCTGCAAAATGGAAACAATGACAGCATCTGCCTCCTGGGGTCCCCTGAGGTTGAGACCACTCACCACAGGAAAAGCAAAGGGACATAAGCCACTGCTGCGGCCAGTCCTGCTGCATGGCCTCCACGTGCTCCCAGGCCGTAGCCGCCAGTGGGCTGGACATAGGGACGTGGGGCTACAGGTGCCGCTGTCTCACCCCCGGGGCCCAACCTCATGGGCCTCACCCCTGTGCCTCCACCCTCTACAGGTACTCCAAGCTGTCGGACCCGGCAAACTGGCTGCACATCAATGCCACCAACGGGCAGATCACCACGGCGGCCATCCTGGACCGCGAGTCCCTCTACATCAAAAACAACGTTTATGAGGCCACCTTCCTGGCTGCCGACAATGGTGCGTCCTGCTCTGGGGCAGCAACTGTCGCGGTGGCCTCCCGCATCCCGGCCTAGAGGGCTGGGCCCTGGGCGGGATGGCACAGGGCATCTGAGCAGATGGCGGGAACTTAGGGCCTCTTCCCCAAGGTGCCCCGAGGTGGACCCTACTGCCATCCAAACCCCAGCTGGTCACCCACTTGTTTATCCTGTTGCACACCAGGCAGCTGTCCCCAGGGTCAAGGAGTCAGTTGCAGATGGCCACCCCAGCCTGCACATGCTAAACTCTGTACCTGAGCAGCTCCTCAGTTCCCCCACCTGAGGCCTAAGGCATTGGAATCAGAGCTGCAGTTTTCCAGAACTTTCAGGCCTGATGGGAGGGAACCCAGGGAGGGCGGCAGCCCAGCAGAGGGCCTGAGGGCCTGGGGTGGCCAGGATGACAAGTGGTGCTGAGCGTTGTCTGGGTCCTGAGGGTCGTGGGCTGGGGCTAGAGGAGCAGGGGGCTGTAGCACAGGGCCAGGAGGCGCTGCCTGGGCCCACAACACCCAGAAGTCCAGTTGAGTTCCCGTGGGTCATTCACATGCTTCCTGAAATCCTGCAGACAGGAGGCCAAGCAGCTGGGAGAGGAGATTGCGGAGCCAGAGAGTGGTCAGTGCCACTGCTCCCCAGTGGGGAGAGACCTGGCCTCTCCATGCCTCAGTTTCCTTCTCTGCAAAATCGAGGGAATGCATGTACCTCTGAGAACCAAGTGAGTTGGGCCAGGCGCAGTGGCGCACACCTGTAATCCCAGAACTTGGGAGGCAGAGCCAGGAGGATCAAAAGTTCAAGGCCGGAGGCAGCCCACGTAACTTAGTGAGACCCTGTCTCAGACAAATGAAAAAGAGGATTGGGGTGCAGTCCAGTGGTAGAGCACATGTAAGTACTTGCGAGGCCCTGGGTACTGCGCAAAAAAGGAATTAAGTGAGTTATTCTGTGGGCAGTGCTGAGGACAGGCCCAGAGCAAGGGAGCGCTGGGCCAGCGTTCCACATGGTTCTTACTGGGGCCATTGCTGTCATTCACCGAGCACCCTCTGAGGGCTGGGTGCTGTCCATCAGAAAACACAGTGCCCCATGCCCCTGCCTTGCAGAGATGACATTCTGAATGTGCCAGCTAGAGCCAGCTTAGCTGCACAGTCACCACAGTTTCAGCAAGACTGAGGCTTGTTCTCTGTCCATTAAAGAAGGCTGGAGGCAGGCAGCCAGGGTCAGGTTCCATGATCCAGGCTCCTCTGTGGCCACATCCCATCCTTGCTGAGCCACAGCATGATCCAGAAGCTTGGGCAAGCCACGTACCTCAGTTGCTCGATGTCCCCACCTGCAAAATGGGCATCTGCCTCCTGGGATCCCCTGAGGTTGAGACCACTCGCCACAGGAAGAGCAGAGGGACACAAGGCTGCTGGTGCTCCAGCAATCATGACCTCATTCTGGCAAACAGGAGAAGCAAGCATGGTGGGCACACCCCTTCCCTTCTCAGGACTTCCTAGAAGTACCACCCAAGGCACCTCTCACAGCTGTGAAGGCCAGAACTCAGCCGCACAGCCACATCGAACTGCAAGGGATGCTGCGAAATGCAACTTTCTAGTGGACAGCAAAGATCTCAGATCAAACTTGAAGCTCCAGTTCTTTTATTAAAAGAAAACAAAAATGCTCAGGCGAGGTGATGCATGCTTATAATCTCAGCAACTCAGGAGGTAGAAGCAGGAGGATTGCAAGTTTGGGGCCAGAGGTAGCCTGTGTAACTTAGCGAGATTCCCTGTCAAAAGAAAAAATAAAAAATGGGCTGATGTTGCAGCTCAGAGACTGGGTTTGGCCTTCAGTACCAAAAAATATAAAAAATAAAGAAAAGAAAAGAAAGAGAAAGAAAGAAGAAAAGAAAGAAAACAAAGAAAAAATGGATATTGAGGGACAACTCAACATCCCATGCCCCAGGGAGACAGGTGAGACACAAGTGTGCCAGGTGATGTTTGGCAAAAGTGCCAGGAAGAAACAAAAGCAGATGGGAGAAAGTGTCCAGGGCTTCTCTCGGCTATGAACGGCTGCCGATGGGACAAAACCTGTGTGCACAGAAGGGAGAAGCCAGGGGAAGAGGGGAGGGGAAGAGTGTCCCAGTGTGAGGACGGCAAGTACAAAGGCCCTGAGCCAGGACTGTGCTAGTGAGTTCTTTTTTTTTTTTTTTTGCCGTAATGGGGTTTGAACCCAGGGCCTCGTGCTTGCGTGCTTAGCAAGTGCTGGACCACTGAACTGCTCCCCCAGCCCATTTTCTCCTGTCTCCGCCTCCCAAGACACTGGGATTACAGGCGTGAGCCACTGTGCCTGGCACTAGTGGGTTCTTGTAGCATCGGAGCAGCTAAAACTTAGTGAGAAAGACTAGCTGTTGCCTAAAAGCAGGTCCCATAGCAGGGGCTCCCCAGTTACAGACCCCTCTGCACCTCTCCCAGTGAGCCACTGTCCTGTTATCTCTTCTCAAAGCTGCATCAAAGGCAAACATTGCACGGTGTCACCTCCAACGTGTCTTTGTGCCTTTTCTGGAAGGTTGAGGAAACATTCTGGAGGAGACATGTTCACACACTCTGTCACCTCAGCCAAAACACCTGGTTACGAATATCAGGGGTGGCCACCAAAAGGCACAGCCACTGCCAGAATATCGCTACCACTCCTGCCTCTAAGCCCAGCACAGATAGGGTGTCGTCTAGCCCTCGTCCTGGCCGCACAAACATATTCACCAGCACCACTGGCCTGTGCAGAGGCAGGGTAGGCAGATGGGGTCTCAGGATGAGGGTGGCCCCAAAGAGCTTCGGGGCCCAGCAGAGCAGTTCCGTCCACACTGAGGCCAGGTCTATCAGGGGCCTCCGTGGAGACCACCCTCACCCCAGAGATCATCCAAGAGCCCCCTGGTCTGTCCCGGGGACAGTCAGCACCTGAACCACGACTCTGCATGTGGTTGGGGGGTGGGGGGGAGCTCCAGAAAAAGAGGCTGCAGGACAGGACTCAGGCTCAGGGCCTCACACAGCCTCCCAGGCCCCTGGCAGGGAGCAGGCCCTGGTGCACGGCTATGACCACAGCAGCTAAGAGCCAGAGGTACATCGCGGTGGCTTGTGTGAATACTGCGCTATTGTGTGAGGCGCATCCCGCCACATATCTGGGTGTGGCTGTGTGTCTGTGTGGTCATCTCTGTGCTGGATGCCCCATGGCAGAGGAGCAGCTGTCAATGCAAGTCAAGGCTGTGGCCCATCCACCTAGGCGCTCCACAGGTCTCTGGGCATCGTGTGTGGTGGTTTGGGTGTCTGTCCTGCATGGGGCTGTCGGTGGTCCGAGCGTGTCATCACGTGGCCATGGTGGTTGGAGGACCAGGAGTGACCACATGGTCCCTGTGTCTGCCCCGCAGGGATCCCCCCTGCCAGCGGCACTGGGACCCTGCAGATCTATCTCATCGACATCAATGACAACGCCCCTGAGCTGCTGCCCAAGGAGGCACAGATCTGTGAGAAGCCCGGCCTCAACGCCATCAACATCACCGCTGCCGACGCTGACATTGACCCCAACATCGGCCCCTACGTCTTTGAGCTGCCCTTCGTCCCAGCCGCCGTGCGGAAGAACTGGACTATCACGCGTCTGAATGGTGAGCCCACCCCAGGAAGAACCAGGGGCTGGGGTGCTGCCCAGGGCTCTGGCCACTCTGGCAGAGGAGCGGGAGCAAGGGTCCTCAGCGTCCCTGACAGCTCTTGTGACCCTGCTCACTGCCCCCCCGTGAGCCTACTAGACTATTCCTATCATCTTGCTGCTTTCGAGCAGGCACAGCCATGAACATGCTGTGGCCACAATGACCGCAGCACTGGGTACTTCCCATGCAGGTTGTCAGCCGACTGGAGCTTGACCACCATGGTCCCTTACAGTGCTTGCCTGGATATGGGTTGGCGTATGGAAGGGTGTCAAAATGCTCAAGTGTGGACAGCGGATTTTGCCAGTTTTATGGCCAAAACCCTTGTTTCTCTTTGCATCTTTTGACTACTAGTGGAAAGTTTTCTGGATATGTATTGCTGGTTTTGTTTCTTCTGTGAACTACCTATTCTGTGCCTCTGCCTATTTTTCTTTTGGGAGCTTTTCTCTTAATTGATTTGATAAAACTCTTTATATAGTCAGGAAATTATTTCCTCACCCTACATGTTGCAATTGACTTCTTCTACCTTGCCAGTGTCTTTCATTTAGTGGTGTGGTGGCGGTGTGTGGGGTGGGGGAGGAGCGTGTGAGTGAAGCACTGGACAGTTCAGATTTTCATGCCCTCAGACCTGATCTCTCCCTGCCAAAGTCCTGCTTGGGAAAGCTGGCTGGCCATTTGCTGAGCATCTACTGTTCTTCTCACCAGGTGACTATGCCCAGCTCAGCTTGCGCATCCTGTACCTGGAGGCAGGGATGTACGAGGTCCCCATCATCGTCACAGACTCCGGGAACCCTCCCCTGTCCAACATGTCCATCATCAAGGTCAAGGTGTGCCCATGTGACGAGAACGGCGACTGCACCGCCATAGGCGCGGTGGCGGCAGCTGGCCTGGGCACCGGAGCCATCGTCGCCATCCTCATCTGCATTGTCATCCTGCTCAGTGAGTGTGGCAGGCAGAGGGGACTGGGTGGCCTCGAGCATGTGTGGAGGGAGAGCCAGGCCAGGGTGGCCCAGTCACACCACCCCTGTGTGGCGCAGTCATACCCAACCAGCCAGAACCCAGCTGAACCCGTCCCGTGGCGGTGGGCATGGGGGCATCCTGTTCCTGGCAAGGGTAGGTGGGTGGCTGGCCCCGTCCAGCCACTCCCAATCTCCAAGGGCCTAGCCCCTGTCCACCACCCACTCAGCCTCCCAGAGCCCCTGCACCCTGAGCTGGCCTCTCAAGAGCCTCTGATGCCGATGGGCAGCTCCCAAGGGGACCCTGGATGACAGCCCAGCCTATCGACATCCCATTCAAAGCTCTAGGCGCTCCCACTGGGCCACTGAGGTCACAGGCTCGCCTGGGAACCAGTCACCAGCCGGAGATGGAAGGTTCTCATTGGCCCCAGCCGGTCACGTGCTCCATTAGTTTCTGGCCTCTCCAGAGCCTGCAGCTCCCCGGCATGAGTGAGGGCTGGGGAGCCAGGGGAGGCTGCTTAGAAACAACTCCAGGTGGCCCCACTCCCACCCTCCACTGGACACTCTGGGGACCATACGAGGGGTGAGGAGGGGTGGGCAGAGTCCTCGATGCCCTGACGCCCTCCACGGCACACCAGCCAGAGAGTCCCCACCAGGTGCTGGGCTGGGCTGGGCTCAGGCATCAGGTCCCACTTGGCCTCCAGCACCCAGGCCAGAGGGAGCCACGTGTGAGGACGTCCAGCTTCTGGGGAAGCTGCCTTCCTTCCATCTCCATGTCTAGTGTCCCCTCTAAATGCCAGCCTACTTCCAAAGCCTCTTCGGAAGCCCCCATGTGTGTGATGGGCTCCTTTACATGAGAGTTGGGACAGCCCCAGAGGTGGGAAGCCAGCTGGGGGCCATGTGGCTCTCTGAAGACTCACCCAGGCTGGCCAGGGCACCGCTGCCCAGGGTGCCCCCGTAAGGCATGAGTCAATGTGGCATGGGTGAGGCAGGCAGATGACCCGGGCCAGCCTCTGCCCACCACAGAGCGGCACTGGGGCCTGCCCTCCTCCGCAGCCTCCTCCTTGGGTCTCCCTGGGCGGCTGTGCCTCCACGGAGCCACCTCTTCAGCCCCTTGACCTGGCATGGCCTCCAGCCTCGGGTCCTGGCTCAGCAGCTCACAGGTGGGACATTGTCCCTCCACCATCTGGGCTGCATCTAGAGTCCCCTAGCCACCACTTTGTCCTGTTGCGTTCAAAGGAAACCCCGTGGGTCGCTCACAGAGCTCTTCCCTTATCACAGAGCTTAAGCGGTCACGCCATTGATCAGGGTGGCAGCGCTCTGCATAGACCCTGCTCCAGACCAGGTGTTGTTGCCCCAGCCTCACCCACCTGCTTGCCATCTGTGGGGTGCCCACCCTTCAGGGAAAGGCTAGAAGGCTGCAGGGAAGGCACTGGGGAGGCCACGTGCTTTGAGGATGGGCAGAGCGCCTCCTGGAGCCCTGCAGTCAAGGGCACGTGCTGCAGGCCTCTCCTGGAAGCAGAGGCACCCAGGGGCCCAGAGATGAGCACTGTCACAGGGCAGTGGGGCCTGGACATGGACCCCAAAGGGCAGGGTCCAATACAGAGGGGGGAGGGGGCACCTCCATCCCCCAGTGTGGTGATGGGTGGCCATCACCCTTCAGGCTGAACCTGAACTTCTGAGCCTTTGGGTAGTAGGAGAACCCCTGGGCCTTCCCATCACCCCTTGGTGCTGGACAGTGCTGCCCCTCAGTCCAGCGAGTTCCCGGGGGTCACTCACTGAGGTGTCTGGCGTGGCTCAGGGGCGGCTCATGTTCTCTTCCTTCCCTGGCTGCTCTGAGCTGATCTGCTGGGACTAGCAGGACCTCGGGGACCCAAAGAGGCCCTGTGTGTTCTTCCTCCATGCCCAGCCCTCCCAGGGCGGAGCCCCTTCCACCTCAGGGGATTCTCCCCCACCCCTGACTCTGACCGAGACTCTTGATGTCTAGAATCCCTCACTGGCACGTGCTTGGCCAAAGACTTCCCCTCCTGCAGTCCAGCAGAGTGATGGTCTCTCAGCTCCCCACCAGTGTCCTCCTGCCCCCAAGCAGCAAGTGGGTGCTAAGTTGGCCACCTCCTCAAGGGGGGAAACTGAGTCTACTGGGCCCTCTGCATGCAGGGGCTCCACTGCTGTGAGCTCAAGCAACCACAGACAGTAACTATTCAGGAAACAATTTGTGTCTGGGTTGAAAATACAGACTTTTTTCTTACTCCTTAAACAATACAGTAGATGGACTATTTACAGAGCAGTTATGTGGGATACAGTATAAATCTAGAGATGACTGAAAGTCCAGGGAAGGACGTGCGCGGGTTGTACACAAACACTGTGCAGCCTTGCTCAGAAGACTGGAGCACCTGTGGGTTTGGTGCCCACGAGAGGAGGGGTGTGGCACCCACCCTGAGGGACCACTTTGTACACATGCTCCGGGCGTCATTGTGGTGCTGGTGCAGCTTGTGGGAGACGGCGGGCTTGAAGCCAATTCTGCCTTGGAAGCTGCACACTCACCAAGTGAGCATGCGGGCACTGTGCACACGAACAGAGGCCACTCTCCCTCCTGCCACACCTACACATGTGAGCATGCACACACATAGGAAGATGCATACATATCTGCACTTGCGTGCTCACATACACTCACGAACACAAGTGCGTGCACCATACACAGTGTGCATATTCACACACTGGCATACACACATGCGTGCTCTTGTGCACACACCGATGGGCACACATGCATCCAGTCACACACACAGGTGGGTCCTGCCTCACACATGCACATGCACATCTGCATGCACACAGAGCACGTGTGCACACACGTGCAGATGTGCCCACATAGAGGCACACGCGCACACACACCCCGCTCACAGTGCTGCCCCTCTCTGCAGCCATGGTCCTGCTGTTTGTTGTGTGGATGAAGCGGAGGGAGAAGGAGCGACACACAAAGCAGCTGCTCATCGACCCTGAGGATGACGTGCGCGACAACATCCTCAAGTATGACGAGGAAGGTGGTGGTGAGGAGGACCAGGTGAGGCCAGGGCCCCACCTCCACCTCCACAGGGGCTCTGCTGGGGCTTTGAGATGTCATGTCCCTTTCTTAGTGGGAAGGGGTGATGGGCATGGGGCTTCAGTGGTTGGCTGGGGCCCTGTCCTGGTCCTTGAGGAGACCAGGGCCTCCTCCCCACCCTCCTCCCTCCAGACACCACCTCCAGCCCTGTGCTGCCCTGTGCCCTGGAGGGGACAGTCCCGGGCTCAGCTGGGGACACAGATGCTGCTTGCCCTCCACTCCCAGCACAGGGACAGTCAGACCAGGCCGGTGGACTATGGGGAGCATCCTGGCTGGAGGAAAGGAGGGCCCAGCACCCCCAGTGGGAGCTTCAGGGTGCGGGCAGCAGGGCAGGAGAGCAACTGTGGTGGTGCCAGGCTCACAGGGGCAGTGGGGGGGCACAGGACCCTACCTGCCTGGAGGACAGGCCTCAGGGGAGGTCAGCCAGGGGATGGCACTGGACAGCAGGTGCACTTGGAGCCCAGGTGTTGGTGCAGAACCACCAACAGGCTGAGGGTGCACTCAGGTCCTCCTGCTCTGTGGCCTCCCTGACTCGCTTGGCCTCTGCCCCAGGACTATGACCTCAGCCAGCTGCAGCAGCCAGAAGCCATGGAGCATGTGCTGAACAAGGCCCCCGGCGTGCGGCGGGTGGATGAGCGGCCCGTGGGTGCTGAGGCCCAGTACCCAGTCAGGCCTGTGGTACCCCACCCAGGTGACATCGGTGACTTCATCAATGAGGTTCGTGCTGGGCAGCTGGGGGGTCGGGGTGGGGTGGGGCCGTATGGTGTCGCCTCTAAAAGTAAAACCCTATTAATGCGCTCACGTGAGAGCCCTGGGAGACAGGAGGAGCTGGCTCTCCCACTGTGAGGCCTGTAGCTCACTAGCTCCCTAAGCCACCGCGGGTGTGACTCCCACCTCTGGGCCAGATAAGGGTGAACACCTGGGCTTGGTGCACAGTGAGGGCTGAACAGGCGTTCAGGGCCACTGAGGCCACCATGCCCACAACCACGCAGCAGCAGATGGAACCATTCTCAGAGGAGGAACAGAAGTGGCGCTGATGCAGCACTTGGGCACAAGGGGCCCCTCAAGCCCTAATCTCAGACCTAGCTATTGCATCTGGGAACCTGGACGCCCAGGCAGACACGTATGACCTGCCTGGTCTTGGCCTGGCCCCGGCCCACCACAGCCCACTACAAGGCATCTGGGCACAATGGAGGGAACCCCAGATAGGCAGCATTGTCAGGCTGTCCTGACATTCAGGGTTTGGATTCCGCAAAGACCCACCAACCAAGCCTCCCAGCCTTCGATCTTCCCCCAGAAGCTTGGTGCACCTCCTCCAACTGAACCAAGAATGTTCTCCATCTATATGGCCACATACACTGCCTGCCTCCTCCATCTTCCTTTTCCATAAGGCAAGCAGAACCTGCAGGAGCAGGACTGCTATTCCCAGCTAGCACCTCCCTTGTTTTTCCACCTGAGGCTGGTTGTGGCCCCACCCACCCACCAGCGTCAGGGGACTGTGGTTCCACTGGTGAACAATACCCTCTGTCTTTACAGGGGCGGGGGGGGGGCAGCAACACTTGTACCTCAGCCTGGGCCAGGACTGGATTTATTTAAACAAATTATAACCCAGGAGTCATTCAGCTGAGCTCCAGGGAGTTTCCTCAGAACATTCCCCCAAGTAGATGTCGTTCCAGCCAGAGTTCAATTCTTGCCTGAAGGCTAAAGCTGCTCAGGCAACACTTCCTGTTTACTATACAATAAAGTGTTTTTTTAAAAAAGTACACCCTCCCCAACCTACAATCAATAGCCTACTTTTAAATAACTTTTAGAGGAAATTAAAGATGTAAACTGCAAACCATTCAGTGCTGAATAATGAAGAGTGGCCTCCTCCCAGGACAAGGTTGAGCCAAAGCAGTGCTCAGAGGAAAGTGTCGTCGAGTCGGTATCCGACTCATAGCGACCCTACATACAACAGGTGAAACACTGTTGTCAGTGCCTCTCGGCTATTCAAAGGGTTTTCAGTGGCAGATTGATTTTTGGGAGGGGGTTGCCAGGTCCTTCTCCCAAGCCTACAGTATCCGGTGTTCCCAGGTGGTCTCCCATCCAAGGACTAGCCAGGCCTGACCCTGCTTAGCTTCCAAGATCTGATGAGACTGAATGCCCAGGTGGTATATTTGTAGGCTAGAAGTAGTTTGTTGTTGTTAGGTGTTGAGTCAGTGTCCGACTCATAGCAAACCTACTATGTACAACAGGAGACACAATATTGTCAGTGCTTCTCTGCTATTCATAGGGGTTTCAATGGCTGATTGTTTTTTGGGAGTGGATTGCCAGGTCCTTCTCCCATGCCTATAGCACCTGGTGTTCCCAGGCGGTCTCCCATCCAAAGACTAACCAGGCCCAACCCTGCTTAGCTTCCGAGATCTGATGGGATCAGGTGCCACAGTGGTGGGGCTACAGGCAGAAGTAGATAGGTTTGTGTAATTCAGTCCCAGGCCTCATGGTGCCTCAAATGTCACAGAAAGTGAAGCTCTTATCTTTCTTCTGTTTCTCTAAAAGACAACACAGCTTGATTCCTAAAATGAGACCACCTTGTCCCCTCTCTCTTTAAGCAGCAGAATCTGTGAGAAATCATTTTTAGAAAAAAGATTCAAATTTAAACAAATTCATGTTAGCTAACTAAGCCCTTCCCTTCTGGGATGTGGAGGAAGGCTGGCACTGGCAGCCAGCTAGAGTCTACCTTGAAGGCGCAAGGCTGGCTCCTGTCTGGGGGGTAACTGCGGAAAACAGTCCCTGAAGGTTAACCAAACACCGCACACTCCTGGAATCTGGCTGACTCCTCCCATGATTCCTTCAAGGAGGTACAACGTGGACAGGAAGGTGGGGACCCAGGTCCATGGCTCAGCTCAGTGCAGGGCTCTGGCAGGCAGGAAGCCATGGATGTTCCGTCAGCCCACTGAGGTTTCCTCGGTTTGAATTAGTTTCTAGGTTTAGTTTGAGTTTCCCCAAAAGCTGACTTGGAGACACAATTTGAGAGAGGTTCCTGGGGGCTGGTCCCGGGGGAGGGAAGGAGCCAGGGAGGTGCCCCAGCCAACTAGACACCTCTGTCGCACCTGGGCCTCCCTCCTGCTAAGGACCTCTAGGAGCCAGTGCAGGACAGAGCCATCCAGCCCTAGGCAAGAGAGCTGGAGTATGTACCCACCTCCCATGATTACTGCCCTAGGGCACCCTGGCTGGCCACAAGTGGAGCAGGTACTGGTGGCCCAGGTGGCATCAAAACCCAGCCACGCCTGCTGCATTGCCAAATTTTGTTCCTGGGGCTAAGGCAACTCTTTCGGGTTCTTGACTTCTGGTCGCTCTCCACCCTCGTTCCTGAGCCATGATTGGCTGAAGTGGACACCTTCCCTCTGGGGCACCTACCCACGGACCCCCGTGCCATTAATTTCCCTTTACCTGGCTGCTACAGCTCTGAGTTTGCTATACCCCCACTCCTCCACACCTTCTCAAGAACACACTTCACAGCTTGGCCTCGGAAACACCCTGCAGGTAAAGGTGGGTGCACTTACTGTGCACCCAGTATACACAAGGCCCTAGGACTTCATCTTCCTGCCTTATTGCCCAACACCTTGGGGGCTCCCGTTTCCTCCTTCCCTGCCCCCAGGGCGGGGGCAGCACACGGTCCACCTAACCCTGCCTTTGTGACCCAGGGACTCAGGGCTGCTGACAATGACCCCACCGCACCGCCCTATGACTCCCTGCTGGTCTTCGACTACGAGGGGAGCGGCTCCACCGCGGGCTCCGTCAGCTCCCTGAACTCGTCCAGCTCCGGGGACCAAGACTACGACTATCTGAACGACTGGGGGCCCCGGTTCAAGAAGCTGGCAGACATGTACGGAGGCAGCGAGGAGGACTAGCTGACCTCACATGGGAGGCCGGGGGAGCGGACTGTGCCCTGGCCACGGCACCACCTGGCCTCCCCACGCCAGACCCAGCTGCAGGCCACCACCCATCTCAGTGCCACGCTGGGAGAGCCAGCTGGCACTGACCCGGCTTGAATTTCCTAGAACAGAAGCACTGTTTAAAAAAAAAAAAAGAAAAGAAAAAAAGAACAAAAAAACAAAAAACGAAAGTGCCTTTTGGTACATGCGTCAGAGTCCCTAAACTCAGGAGTGACTGAAAGCCGCAGAGAGCCCGAGGCCCTACCTCCCTCCGCCAGGCCCGGTAGCCCCTGACCCCCTAGTCCAGCTCTGACGGCACCAAGCAAGGAGTGGGGGAGGAGCTTTTGTTTGCTTGTTTGTTTCATTTTCAGGCTTTGTTGTTGTCTTTTATTGAGAAAAAGTGGGTGACTTATTTGAAAAAAATGGAGTCCAAATTCCAGCAGCCTCTGCTGTGCACGGCTGGCCTCCTGGACCCCCCAGCCTCCCAAGGGCCAGCAGGTGCAACTTTGCCCACCCTGCGGCCGGCCAAGCCCTTGGCACAGAGCCACGCTGTGGATTCGGGTTTGGCCTGAATTTGGCAGCTGCCCCGACTCACCTGCTGTACATAGCTGGGGCAGGCGGAGCTCCAGGGGACCATCCTGGGTGCTCCCCATCTCTGTTCCTGGCTACTCCCGTCCACCAGATGGCCTCCCTCAGGGCCAGCCATCTCCCCCAAGGCCACGAAGGTCCCTTTTGTCCTTGATCCAAGACAGTGTGTTGTCCAAGAAGCCACGGCATCCTGCAAAACCCTGGTACAAGCCTGCCAGCCCTCAGGATCCAGCGGAGGGACCCCATGGAAGGCCCAGCAAACAGGCATCAGCCTAGACTCGTGAATGCTCTCAGCCCCTTCACCCCCAGGGCTGTACAGATGGCAGAGCCCAGCCTCATCGGGCAGTGAGGGGCAGGCTTGGCACCAGCACTGACTTCGGCAGACTCTGGCAACCCCTTTGGACCTGAGCTCCTGTCTGATGCTTGTGACTCTCTGTGGGTGGCAAGGACCTGCTCCGCGTGGCTGGTGAGAGACCCCTCCTGCTGTGCCTGTGTGTCTGCAGGTGCCCCAGGCTGCACACACCCAAAGCTATCACCCGCCTTTCCTCTGGACCCAGGTCCCAGCCACTTTCTGCCATGCTCCAGAGTTGGCCAAGCTCTTCTTAACCAGGGGTGGCTTGACTCAGGCCAGACCAGGTAGGGTGCAGTGACCAGGGACCCCTGGGAGAATCCAAATTCACTAAATGAGAAAACAGGCCTGCGGGACCTCCATGTCTGGGCACCATGGCACCTCGGGCCAGGGTAGGAGATGGGTGCCACAAAGGGTCCCCTGTGCTGCCCCAGCTTCTGGCTTACTCCAGTCAGTGCCACTGCACTCCCTAAGGAAGGAGGTACCAGTGGCCTGGGAGGCCTTGGTGTTACAGCCCCACCCCATAGCTGCTGCTGGGGGGGCGGGGGCAGGAGAGCCTTGGAAGGACTGGGAGGGTGGGCTGTGGGGTGGGGGGTGCATGTTCCCCACCTGGGGATCTCTAATCCATTGCTTCCCGCAGCCTCTGGCCTTTCTCTGTTGCCAAGGATGTCCCCTTTCCTAAACAGCTTTGGCCTCAAAGACACACCTGAGTGGACTCACTCACCAGGCACCCCCAAGCACCGCTGTGTCCCACTGGATGTCAGGGTTCTTCCCCAAGCCAAACTCACCCCCATCTCGGTCCTCATCTCCATCCCTTCTGGCCCCTGCCATGACTGTCCCAAGAAGAAGGGAGGGAAGGGGGCCTCCATATCCCCTGAAAGCCCACTCCCTGCAGACACGGGACCAGGTAGCCTCACAGAAGGCAAGAGGGATCACCCAGTCCTAAGCGGTGCTGTGCAAATTGCTTGGGGCCAGCGGTCAATGAGGATGGTCCTAAGGGTCTGGAGGCGTGGCCACTAGAGGGATGGATGCTGGTCAGGGCTGGGGGGATGAGCAGAAATTTTCTGGTTTTGTTCTTTGGAAAGTTCAGGTTTCAGTGGGCGCTCTGAGCCCAAGGACTGTGAGTGGGTTGTTGGAAGTGTCTCTGAAGCCGTGAGGCCTCCTCAGGTCCCAGGACAAGAGAGACCAATCCCCTGTCTACTGGGCAGGGTGCCTCACCTGCCTCTCAGCTCCTCCTCTCCCTGTCCTCTGTCGCTGCCTGGCTCCCCAAGGGACATCTCGGGGCTTCCCGTGACAGCTGGACAGCTTCCCCCTTTCACCCCACAGCCTGGTCAGCTCCTGGGGCCAGAGAAAGATGGGGTTCCCACAATTTCCCAGACCCATCTCGGAACTCAGTCCGAGGCCAACGAGTTAGCGTTAGCCAAGCTTACAATCAGTGTCAAACGTCTCTTCTATAGCTTGTAGATACAATGTGTCTGTGGCCAGGGTTCTGGCTGGCAGAGGCCAGGGCCAGTGCTGGCAGAATGTGAGGGCACGGTTTAGTTTCTTTAGGGAATTTTGTTCTGCAAACAGTAGAAACCTGCCCTGCTGGGTGGGAACCCCTGGAGTGGTCAGCCCCAGCACCTCAGTGCTGGCCAGACGGCTTCCTCCTCTCACGTCTTTCAGTGCATTCAAAATGCTAGACCGCCCACCACCATGTTAGAGCAACAGCCAACTGCCAGGCCCTCAGGTGCCTCAGTTTCCCTAATGTCAGTACATGGGCCATTGAGACAACTCTGTTCTCTCCAAGGTAAAAAGCCAGGGGAGGGGGAATCTTCATTTCCCTCAGAGCTAAAAAGACCACCACCAAAAAATCAAAAGCGAGTCTCCCTGCAGAGCACCAGGTGGAACAGCTCACAGCGCCGTGTACACATGGAGGCTCTGCTCTGCACAGCTGGGCTTGCGGGAACCACCTGTGTATACTCGGAACGCATTTTACATTTCCTTTCTCTCTCTTTCATTCTTGTTGTTTTGTTTTTTTGTTTTTTGGGTTTTCTTTTCTTTTTTTTTTTGCATGTTTCTTTTTGGAAATGGACAACTGTGTAGCAGCCCGCATGACTATGGTTGTTTTGGGAAAGATACTGGAGTATGATGTGTTCACACCGCAACTGGGAGCATTGCGCGGTTAAACAAATGTTCCAACTTTTTTTGTAATCGTCAACAGCACAACTATTTTGTATTGTTGTTTGTATCATTTTGTACCGAAAAAAAAAAAAAAGAAAAAAAAAAAAAAGGAAGAGAGTTGATGTTTTCAATGTGTTTTTAGTGCCAGGCGGTCTTGGTTCCAAATGGAATAGCAGCTTTGCGGAATTGTCACGTCCTGGAGTGGAGTCGGGCATTGGCACGCTGCTCCGAAGGAGTAAATAAAGTCCTCCTTTTAAGTAGTCAGCCTTGACCTGGCCTCTTTTCTTCCATGCAATCTGGGAGCCAATGGTGTTCAGCCGGTGGGTGAATGGAGGGTGCCGTTTGTGGGATGCAGTTACACAACAGTGCTTCTTGGAACCTGGTATGTGATGTGCCAGGCCCTGTGGTGGGTCCTGGGAAACAGCCGTGAACAAAACCAGGCCCACTTTTCATGTTTGTGGCCCATATGCCCTATGTATGTTTTAGATTTTTGGAGATTATAAATCAAACTAACAGTTAAAGTATGTTCCCTCCTGCACCTCAGCAAGTACACTCTGGTGACACTGTAGGAGGGTGGGTTCAAATTGAAGATCCACAGACACCTTGGCACCAATGTGCGTCAGCAAGGAGTGAGCCAGGCTGGGCCCACAGCCCACCCCACCGCCCTTCCCTTCCCACCCCAGCTCTGAGCAACACTTCAGAGGACCTGCCTGCCTGCATTGATATCCAGGCCAGATCAGTGGGCCCCAGCTTGGCCTGGCCCCCAAACCAGCATCCCTTGGGTCAGATGAGTCCACTTCATGAAAACCTGCCACAGACCTGGGCAGGCCTGGGGCAGGGATGCAGGCAGGTGGTGAGGAATGCTGGGTCCAGGTCCCACACGGTGGGCTGAAGGAGTGGGTACATGGCCCCTTGGGGCTGTGGGTGCCTGCTATGTCGGGGGGCAGTCAAATTGGTGGTGCTGATGCAGTCACACACACACGCACGCACACACAAACACTGCACACGCATGCACGCCCACCTGTGCATATACACATGCACGTACATGTGTATGCACATTCATGCATACACACATGTGCACACACACAGGCTTCTGACCACAAACATTTTTCCATGCAAACTCTCCCCAACTGTTGCTGGCATCAGTAAGTACAACCACCATAACCCAGGGTCCCGTCCGTGGAGGCCGAATACCGCCTCATGTCTCCGCCCTCCTCACCTTTGTTTCCCTGGCTGGCCCCGGGTACCCCATCGCTGTTCCCCACTTCTCTTGGCTGCCTCTCTGAAGTGTTTCTCTCCCCCATTCCTGCCTTGTCCCCCACCCTCTGAACCTTCTTGTCCTCCTACCTCCCCCTTTCCTTCTTCCTATCACTGCCACATCCCAAGCAGGGGACATAACAAGGTCCATGTCCCCAGGCTGGGCTTCCTGGGATGGCCAGGCAGGGCATCAGCCACCATCACAGCTTGAAGCCCTCCTTGCTGGGGGCTTGGACACCAGACAAGGGTCATGCACCATCGCACAGACCCCCACATCGGCGGAGACTGGAGCGGGGTCACCATTACCTCTCCGTAGGGTTCAGAGAGCTGAGGTGACCTAGCCCTCAGATGTTGGCAGATGCTCTAGCACCACATGGACCTCCTCCCCAGCTGGAGCTGTTACTCTTGGTCCCCAGAGGGCAGCAAAGGGGGACATGTCCAGGCCTTGTTCTCTCTCGGGGACATACAGGTACCAAGGCCCTCCCTAGCTCAATGCCCTGGGGACAGGGCTGTTCATGGGCCTCCAGCCCCCGCCAAGAGAGGAAGGACATGAGTCCAACCCAACCGAGGCTCAGAATCAGCCACAGAAGGCCCCGGGCTCCGAGGAGAAGTCAGTCTGCAGGAACAGGGCTGAGATTCAGTCCTCCCCGATGCCCCGGTGACCTCCAGGGCCACAGAGCCAGCAGGAGGCCCCTCAGCAGGAGGCACCAATGGCCCAGGTGCCGCTAGGTGCAACCTACTGGGCTCAGGCCTCAGAATTAAATGAGGGCTCCCTGGAGCCTCAACTCCACACCCAGGCCGGGGCATAGCAGTTGCTTTGCTTCCCCGTGACAGGAGTTCTGACGGAAACAACCTGCGGGGAAAGGTTACTTGGCTTGTGGGTTCAGAGGGTCAGATCCTGTCCACTCGCTCAGTCCCACATATTTGGGCAGGACATCATGGCGGCAGGAGCTCTTCCCATAATGATGGACCAGGAAGCAGAGTGAGTCTGGTATTGGGGGCTGGGGCTCACTTCAGAGGCCTGCCCTGTGACCCACTTCCTGAAGTTTCTACACCCTCTCAAAAGAGCACCAGCAGCTGGGGACCAAGTGTTCCACACGGGAGCCCATGGAGACACTACAGACTGGAACCACAATGAGGCTCCAGGTCCTCATCACACAGGGGCCGCCCGTGCTGTCCAGTGGCCACCTCTGATGCCCTCCCACCTTCTGCAAGCTGGAGGACGCAGCAACGGTGCCCTAATGGAAGCCCAGAGCAGCCTTTACCAGACACTAGCCTGAAGGCACCCTGATTTTGGATTTCACAGCCTCCGCAATTGTGAGAAATAAGTTTCCAGTTTTTATAAATTACACAGGGTCACATATTGGGTTAAAGCAGCACAAACTAAGGCACCAGCCCGGGAAGTCAGCCCATCATCTACAGTAACCAGCCCATTCTCGACTCTAATAGCCTGAGAAACCAGCCCATCAGCTACACTGACAGCCTGAGAAAGCAGCCCAGCCTGTGTAGTAACCAGCCCATCGTCCACACTAAGCAGCCCATCACCCACACTGACAGCCCATTACTGTGAGCAGCAGCCTGTTGCCCATGGTAACCCGAAGCCAGACTGCTGCCTCAACGTCAGGCTAGAAGTCAGAACTGTGTCTAGGAACATTCAGGGGGCAAAACAATAGCTGCAGTGACACCTGTCCCAACAGGCTGCACCTAAGAGTGACCCATGGCTTCCCTGCCAGAGAAAGTGAAGCCCCCCAGCCATCCGCAGAGGGGGACCGGGCCCTGTTGAGCTTCCTTCACCTTCCCCAGCCAGAAGCCTCCTGGCACCCCACAAGGACCACTTCTCTGCCCTTTTGAGCCCCACAGGCCACACAGTGTAGCAGGCAGCCACAGCGTGGTCCAGAGGGGGTCTTCCCCTGTTTGCACGCAGGAACTCTGTTCACAGAGACATTCATTCTGGGCACCTGCTCCTCATGAACAGTCTCAGCACGTGCCCCTCCCTGGGACAAGCCAAGTGCTCTCATCCCGGGGCCCTGGAGGCCCAGGCCTTCTTGGCCAGCAGGGTGATGGTTTAATGTAACTGAGGCCCCCAGCTGCCCATGGACTGCCTGCAGCTCCGCCTAGAGGCACATGGGGGCTGTAGGTGGCGCCAGAGCATCTCAGGAGAATCACGTTTGGACGAGAACTTGGGCTGCACTCCTAGCCCTTCCACGCATGACAGCTCAGCGCTCCCAGCGTCTCCACAAGAAAGCCCAGACCCAGGCCAGCATCTGTCTCCCACACTGGAGAATGCAGGGGCCCAAGCCCCACCACCTATGTGACCATGGGAGACAGAGGCCCAGCCAGAGCACCCCCACCCCAACTAGCAGGCCCTCTGCAGGGTCAGCTCAGGGTGTCTGTGTACAGGGAAAACAGCCCATGGGGGACCCAGACACAGTCCTGTGGATGCCTGTCCTATTACCCAAGGGGGTCCCTGGCCTAGCCTGCCTGGCTGCCCCCTCCCCCCTGGATTTCACCTAGCACGTGGCTCTAGTAAGTCTGCGAGTAAGCACTGCCCAGGAGAGGCCACCTGCCTGCCCCAGCCAGCATGGGAGCCCCAGGGATGAGGACCAGAGGCTTCCCCTCTCTGTCCTCCAGCCTGGGGCAGGGACAGAGCTGAGCAGCACTGAGGGGAGAGCCAGCTGCCTCCCTCCCCAAGGGCTCACGACAGGCGCTGCTTGCAGTGTGGAGACTGAGGCTCAGGTCCAGGAAGCCTGAGCAGAGCTAGAGCGCAGATTCTGGCCTCCGACACCCCTGCTTCTTTCTGCCAGGCCAGCCAGCTTCTCTCGTTCCTGGTGCCCTGGCCTTGCCTCCTCTTTACAGGGGTAGCCCCAGGCTGGGCACCCAACAGCAGGTTTCCCCACACTCAGCTCTGGGTCCTCTGAAGCTCTCTGACTGCCCCTGCCATGTGGCCCAGCTGCCTCTGACCAGTGCCCGGAGTCCTGACTGGAGAGGCCTAGCTGCAGCTCACGCTGTTCTGGCCCCACCCCCTGCCGTGCCTGGCTGCCAGTACCTGCAGAGGCTCTGCCTCCCTAGGAACCATTGAGAAAGGCCAAGCAGCCCCCCAGGCCAAGCCAGGAACTGTCAGACCCGAGCCCCAGCACAGCACCCCACCCTGAGGCTGCACCCTTCCTCAGAAAATGGGTCAGGCCAGGCTCCCACCAGGACAGAGGGCTTGGGTCTGGGCAGTCAGTGAGCAATGCCTTCCAGAGCCTATCTCCCCATTGCTGCACAGAACTCACTCTGATTCCCCCCACCACCCCAGACTTTGCTTGGGCACAAATTTTCATCTACAATGACTAACATAACAAAAAGTCACTCATGCAGTTAATTAGCTAATAATTGCAGGCACAATTAGGTACTAGCTACTTTTGAGGGTGCTGAGCAGCTAATTACACTCACAATTAGACCACTGCTGGGACAGGGCCAGGCAATCCTGAGGGTTCTCTCCTGCAATCAGCCTCCAGGGCCAGAGGTGGGTGGCTAAGGACCTCTTCCAGCTCCAGGGCAAAGAGCTGGTTGGCCTAGAGGCAGGTCCTGGTGGAAATTATTGGGAAAGTCCATCTTGAGACCCTCTGCCTAGAGGCCCAGAGGCCTTCTCTTGGACCCCTTCATTGGACAGAGTTTCCTGTCCTCCTGTGCCACAGGGCAGTTGAGAGCCATCAGGTCATAGGCCTGCCCCAGGATCATATTATATTGGCTGCTCAGCCAGGTGTCAACAGACTTCTGCAGTGCAGGGGCAGAAGGCCTGGTCCCGCCAGCCACAGGAACTCTGCATCCTCTCTGTCTCACCCACATGCGCAGACACTGCCGTCCCCAGGCCTGCCACAGGCTGCCAGGCACTGTCCTGGGTGCTGAATTCCTACCCATCCCCTGGCTGCCCAGTTAGGCAGAGAGGTGCTGTGGGGGCTCCACGGGCTCCACCTGAGTGGCCTCCCCTGCAGGGCCGAGCCCCAGACCAGGATACCATGTGGTCTTGAGTCCAACCTACTTCTCTGCGAGGAAAACCTTCCAGGGTCCACTGTGAACAAAACCTCCACTCTGTATTTTGAGCATTTCAAACTGAAAAGTTGACGCTCTGTCCCATGAACCCCCAACCTCTGTGGCACAGGCTAATCAGTGGCTCAAGTTCCCCCAAACTTGCCTCCATGCGTGTTTCTGCAAAAACATTCAAGAATCTGAGTTGATAGACGTGACACCTTAAACCTGGACACCCCAGGGGTGTCTCAGAGGTGTCACTGTGACATCACAGCACTGGCTAACAGCTGGCCCTTGTCTGTCCATCAGCTCATGGTCAGCAACACCCACACTGCCCCAGCTGCTCCACCTGCACAGCTTCTCAGGATGCAGCCTCCATGCCAGGCCAGCCTGGGCATCGGTGGACACAGGTGAAGGGGGAGTGGATCCCACCTAGAACTAAATGCTGGAACCAGTCATCTGTCAAAAGGAGCTCCACCAACTCCAACTCCACCCTGTACTCCCAGGCCTCTGCTCATGATCTTCACGTGATTCCTTAAAATGACTTTAATTATTTAATATTGGTGTAGTTTAACCCAAGAACTTCTACCTCCAGGTCTTGGCAGGGCAGCAACAACCCTCAATGTCCCCAAGTCCCAGTGCCCCAGGCAGAGTTGAACCAGGAGCAGTTGAGAGGCCTCAGGCTCCTTCGGGAGGTACTGCAGTGAGCCTGCAGGATTCCAGGTGCCAGATCCTCTGCCCGCTCTGGGCTTGACCAAATGACCATGAGCACGTAAGAGGTCACGGGGAGCATGCAGGATGTGACCTGCCCTGTGGGACCCACACTGCAATTGCTGAGTGAGGGATGCAAGGGCGTGAGCGTGTGCTGTGGGCAGAGCACGCAGTCATGTGTACAGAGTGTGCTGCGGTGAGCGGTGAGTGGCATGCAGTGTCTGTAGTGGGCACAGAAGGCAGCTCGTGTGCTGTGGTGTGTAGTGTATGGCACACTGTGCAGTGTGGGCCTGTGTGGTGCACAGCACGCAGTGAGTGGTGTGGACAGTGTGCGTGTGTGGCAGGCAGAGGAAACAGCGTGTGGTGTGGACAGTGAGCTGTGTGTGGCAGAGGACACGGCATGTGGTGTGGACAGTGTGCCGTGTGTGCCAGAGGAGACCACATGTGGTATAGACAGCATGCCATGTGTGATGCACAGAGCACGCAGCATGCGGTGTGGACAGCGTGCCATGTGTGGCAGAGGAGATAGTGTGTGGTGCATCACTGACACCAAAAGTCTCCTACTGCGTGGCCTGGGGACTTGTTTGCTTCAAGTGTCCCTGAGGCCAGGAGGGAGGAACTGGGGCCTCCTCAGACACTGAGCCACATGCACAGGAATGCTGGCCAGGAGGGTGGGGGGTGGGGGAGGTGGAAGCTGAAGGCTTCAGGCCACAGGCCTGCCCAGCCCCAGCCCCAGTCTGACCAGCACGGATCACCTCAGCCCTGGGGCTGCTACAGCCAGAGCCACAACTGGGCTTAAAACAAAGCCGCTCATTCTGCCAAGTCCCAGGGTGGAGCCTGAGACCGGGCGGCACTCTCAGGGCTCCAGGAGAGGGTCCTGCACCTGCTTCGCCTCCAGGCTCACATCATCACCCTCTCCACTGGCCTCCTCTCAAGGACACTGCCAATGCACTTAGAGCTCCCTGGCCAGTCCAGAATGACCTTTAGCTTGATTCCATCTGCAAAGGCCCCATTTCCAAATAAGTCCACATTCACAGGCTCAGGGAGAAGGCCTTGGTGTCCTCTGGGTGGCCACTTTCCAACCAACCACAACTGCCAACATTGAAAAATCACGATATTTTAATGCCAACACCAATCCCCTCCTCACCACATCCACCCCCTCAAAAACCTGTGTTCTCCCAGGAAAGTGGGGGATCCAGGCACGTGGGCACGGGGTAGAGACACGGCCTCCCTGTTGCCCCACCCACAGGCCCCTTGGGTCTCTGCCAGAGGCTCTCCTAGGAGATGCTTTGGTGACTGTCCCATTTACTATGGAGAGAGGCAACAGCATCCCGCAAAATTAAAGTCAAGAACACCCGGTGCTGGCTCAGAGCCGGACGGGCACAGACCTGGGGGCAGACCCCACGCCCTGGGCTGGCCAGCAGGGGCCAGGGCCTCCTCTGCAGGCTGCACTCGCTGAGCGGGACACCTGGTCACTCCTGCCTCTGTGGCTGCATAGGGAGAGACGTGTCACAAGCGCCACATTTGTCCAGCTTCTGACCACCTTGGGGTTCTGTGGGAAAGGAGGGAGGGCAGGTGGCGCCTCAGCAGAGAGTGCCAAGTTGACCCTGGGACGCGTGCAGGGCTCCTTTCCATGTCTTCAGCCCACTGTTCTGGATTTCACAAGAGCCCAGGCACTGTCAGTGCATTTTACCTACATCACAAGGTAGGGAGAAGTACAGGAAGCTGCTGGCAAGGGCTCGGGAGCCTTCTAACCTCCGTGTGAAGGAGTCCTCAGCTGCCTCAGGCCCCTTCTGTCACTAGGTCAACAGTCAGTTGGCTGCCATTGTGCAACGCACAGGCTGGCTCAGGCAGCTGGGGGTGGCTTGTCCAGGCCCGAAGGAGACAAGCCAGGCCAGCTCTGTGCGCCCTCTCCCTGGCCCTGGCAGGAGGCCTCCTATGCTCCAGCTTCCCAAGCCATGGCCAAAGGGCAAGGCAGCAGCTGCAGCCCCACCACACTGCTCCTCCAGCTCGGAGACCTCACGCCTACACACAGAGCTCTCTGGACTGCACCCAGTCAGGGGACAGGAATTAGACCCACCCCTTAGTGGGGAGCGTCTGAGTCACCAGGGAGAGCAGGGACCAGTGTTGGGGGTCTAGTGTGCCCTTCGGGAGCCAGAGGCCCCTCCTGACCCCCACGTATAAGCCTGCAGCCAGCTGGTCGTGTCCCCCCAGGAGCCATGTGCCCTGGCTGTCCAGGTCCCACAGGGCATGGCTTGCACCCGTCATCTGGCCACTCACCTGCAGGCCTTGCTGCCCTGAGTCTGTCCAGCCTCTCCACCTGAGGCGGGGGTGCTGGCATGCAGGGCTGTGGGCCATGCAGGCGTGAGTGGGCCTGCGCCATCAGTGAGCCATGGCCCGTGACAGGTGGCTCTGCTCGTGCTGGCATGGAGCTGGCTACACATGCCTGCAGAGACTTCATGTCCACCATGACTGTTTCAGCCTTCTAGGTCCATGGAGGCCCAGGGGCCCTTCCCTGGCCTTAGCTCTGGTCCTGCTGGGAGTCTGACAGTCCAGCTGAGCCTGGGATGGTGTGGGGCCTGGGCCTCCTGCGCCAGCTCACCTGTGACCGCTCAGGGGATCTGTCGGGCCCCCAACAGGAAAAGACAAGCGCCTGTTGACAACATTCCCAGCACATGCTCACCCCACTGCCCGACAGCTAGCCAGGCCAGGCCCAGCTTAGCTCACACTGTTTACTCTGAAGGCCAACACGCATTGCCTCAGAAATTCCACCTGCTAAAGCCACCTATGGGGCTGGGATTTAGCTCAGTTGGTAGAGCGCCGCGCTGCAGTCTCTGAGGTCCCGAGTTCGATTCCCAGCACCGCAAAAATGGGAGAAGGGCCTGGCAATCCACTCCCAAGGCAATCCCGAAACAGTCAGCCATTGAAAACCCTATGAGGGTTGCTAGGAGTCGGATACCGACTCGATGGCACCTAACAACAACAACAAAGCCACCTATGGGGCTGGGATTTAGCTGTTGGTAGAGCACCACTGCAGTCTCAGACGTCCCAGGTTCAATTCCCAGCACCACAAAAACGGGAGAAGGACATGGCGATCCACTTCCAAGGCAATCAGCCATTGAAAACCCTATGAAGATCAGACATGACTCGACGGCACTTAACAACAACAACAAAGGCACCTATGGCCACCGCTTAAGACACTTTCCATCCCTGGCCTCTGCAAAGGTCTGGCGTCTCCTCCGTGTTAATCTCCCCCTGCTCGGCCTCTGCCCCATGAATTCTAGTTGCCTTAGGCTCCTGGTCTCTCAGCTCTGCCTCACAAATGCCAGGGCTTCCCAGGCTTCTGAGCACACCCCCTCCACCACAACTGGACACTCCAGACTGCCATCCAGGGAGCCACAGGCTTCAACTGCACGGGCTGCCTACCTCTCGGGGGAGGAGTCAGTGTTCTTCATTGCTTGATGGTCTGTGTCTCAAAACCTGCTCCACATATTTCATCCAGCTTTTTGTTGTCTGAGGTGAAAGGTGAATGCAGTCCCTGTTTTCCACCTGGACTGCACAAGTCTGAGCATTTCCCATAGCAGACGTGGCAATGAGTCCTAGATCTTCTTCGGCAGGTGTTTGGGTCGCCATCCTGGGTACAGTGGTCTTCCAGACGGCACACATAGTTCCCCTGGCTTTTTCTCTAGGTTCTGGACTTTCTTCCACTTAGATTCATTGGGAATTTTTTCCTCTGTGGGTGAGCAGAAGCAGACCTTGCTGTCTTTCAGAGGATAAAATCTTATATCAGGACTATGGTTCGGATGTAGTCTGATGTGTCTCCCAAGGGCTCATGTGCTGGAAACTTGGTCCCCAGCAAGGTAGTGTTCAGAGGTGGTGGAACCTCTAAGAGGTGGGTCCCAGTGGGAGGTGATTAGGCCACTGCCAGTGGTAGGGATTAAGATAGTTCTCATGGGACTCTGGTTAGTTCTCATAAGAGTGAGTTGTTAAAGAGAAAGATTGACCCCTCCCCTGATCTGGCATCCTGTCTCTCTGCTTGATCTCCCACCTAGATGCACTCATGCCATGACATCAGCATCCAGGAGGCTCTCGCCAGAAGCCAAGCCACAAAGAGTGGCCCAATCTTGGACTTTGAACCTGTGGGCTACATAAACCTCTTTTCTTATAAAGTAACCAGCCTCAGACATTTTATTACAGCATCAGAAGATAGATTAGTTCAGTGGGTGCTACTACTAAGTCACCCTTTTACCCTAAATTTAAATGTTGCCTTGGTTTCACATGAACTTCTCAGAAATGCCAGGATCTTTCCTGGAACCCCTACCCTGTCTTGCTGACCTCTAGCTAATCCTGTGACAATGCCATGTTGATCTGGCTGCCATGGCTTCTTAATACACTGTTGAATCTGTTGAGACAGCCCCCCCCCCAACACACACACACGCACTATTGCACTCTCCCTGGTTGGTTTTCCAGAGGACCAGAAGCTGTCATCAGATAGCAGAGATTGAGGAACAACAGGCACCCACGATGACCACAAAGTGGACAATCCTGGGGTTTGTGGTGGGATTGCATTCAGGAAGAGCTGCCAAAAGCCAGCTGGAGGAAAGAGGCACTGGTTCCCACCCCAGAGCCCGCACTCCCCTCGATCTGTGAGTGCCACTCGGGACTGTAAATAGCACCTCCATGCTGGACCACATCCCCGACCTCTTTCGGTTCCCAAGGTGGGGAGAGAGAGTAGAGGCTGGGCCAAGGTGGCTTTGCTAGGCCGGCAGGAAGGAGCAGCCATCTCAGGGAGGCTTGGCAGCAAAGCAGAGGACTGCCATGGAGAGGACCAGGGTGCTTGTTGGCAGACAGCACACCAAACGGTGACACACTGACTCCGGTGACACACTGACTCCAAGAGGAGGACGGGGTGGCTAGTATTGCTAGCATGTGCTAGGGGTCTGAGCCAGGCCGGCCGAGCCAGAGCAAGAGGTGAGGGACAGAGAATCGGAAGAAAGAAATGAAACCGTAGCAACCCACTGATGGCGTGGTGAGCCTAGGGAGATCCCTCCAGAACAGACAGTCTTTTAACCGGCAGAGCTGGCACAACATCAGCATACCCAAAGCCAACCTGCTGCTGGTACCAGCACAGACAACGCATTCAAAAACGCCTGCTATGGTTTGGTATGTCCCCCAAATTTCACGTCTAGAGACAATGCTGAAGTCATACTAATGGCATGTGGCAGGCAAGCAGGTCAAGGGGCTGCCCTCATGGATGGATTCATGCACTTGTGGCCATGAGGGCTAACATGTTACCCAAGGAGTAACTGCAATAAAAGCAAACTGTGGCATCCTTGCTGTCTCCGCCTTGCTGTCTCCGCCAGGATGGGATGCACCATGAGGTCCTCACTAGGGGACAGGCCGATGCCAGCACCTGGACCCAGCCTCCAGAACCAGGAACCAGTCTTCTATATAGTTGCCCAGTCTCTGGTGTTGCTATAGCAACAGAAAATGGACTGAGACACCACCACTTACACTGTTGTTGTTAGGTGCTGTGGAGTTCAATCTGACTCACATCGACCCTAGGTGCAGTGGACTGAAACACTATCCGACACTGTGCCATGCATACGATCATTTTTATGTTTGAGCCCATTGTTGCAGTCACTGTTTCTTCTCATAGTGAGTCATGCCACATCAGCAAAAGGAGGGCCCAGGGGCTTTACTCTATTCCTGTCATTAAGTTCAACTCTACTTTGAGGAGACAACTTTTCCCCAGTCATTTCTTGAATGCGTTCCAGCCTGGGGGTGGGGGCAGCTCATTTTCCAGCATTATGTCTGACAGTGCTCCTCTGCTATTCATAGTTTTCAATGGCTGTTTCAGAAGTGGGCTGCCAGGTCCTTCTCCCTAGTCTGTCTTAGTGTGGGAGCACAGCTGAAACCTGTCCACATGGGTGGCCCTGATGGTATCTGAAATACCAGTGGCATAGCTTTCAGCATCCCAGCAACATACATCAGGACAAGCTAACAGACATGTGGGGGCACTTACAATAGCACCCCAGTATTTAAAAATAAATTTAAAGACATGGAAGTCTTCTACCTCCAAAATACAGGAGAATATTGAAATTAGTTATCTAAATGATTAGACAATACTGTACAACATGAACCCTCCCCAAATCATTCTGCATACTCAGTGTGATCTCAAATTCCTAGATGGGTTGTTTTTTGCTTTATTTTTTAAACTGACAGATTCTAAAAATGTCAGGGACCTGAGAACACTCACGTCACTGTCCGTGGAGGACCTGCAGGCCTTGCACAAGGCCAGTGGAGTGGCGTGTCTGGGCAGGGTCATCCCCTTCATCCCTTGGAGCCTAGGAGGAGCAGGACTGACTGGCTCTGGCTCCACAGGGAGCAGAGGCTTCTTGGGAGTGCTGGCTGTTCTGCACTTGCTTCTGTGGCTGCTGGGGACATGGTGGCCAGCTGTGCATCTGCCTGGCCACCAGGAAACCTTGTGGCTCTCCCGCAGCATCCAAGCCTCGGGAGCAGGTAGCTCCACCTGGCCACATCTGCCACGCTTCAGCTGGGTCCCTGAGCCGTCTCCTCTCCAGGAGGATCCAGGGAGAGGGATCCTGGTGGGTCTCACCTGCCCTTTCTTCTTCCACCTGGGGCTGCTGGTGCTGGGCAAGTACCTTGGTTCTAATGACGCTCAAGTGTTTGGGTGCTTGTCTGTGCCATTCGGGAACAGAGGCAGGTTTATGCCCCCACACCCCTGGATCAGGCACACAGCAGGAATCACCTGTGGTTGTCAGCTGGGAGCATGGGTCCAGGGTCTGGTGTCCCTGTGCTCCATGTGAACCATCTGGGAAGTGGGCAGCTGATCTTGTGTCCTGGTCATGTTTATAAATGATTTATACAAACGGACCCAGAAGGGAACCTAGAAGATGGCTCATTTTAGGAATGAAAGGAAGAGAGTGAGAGCCAGGGCAGACAGGCTTGGGGTGAGGAGGTTGGGCCTAGGCTGGCAGGGAGGGAAAGAAGGAGAGACGAAAAGAGGAGGAGAGGGGGAGAGAGAGAAGCAGACCAAGAAGTTAGGAAGGGGAGGTGGATAGGTAAAGAGAGAGAAAGCCTTTCTGATACACAAATCAGAGAGTGGGTAGGTCCAGCAGTGAAGATCCATAACAGTGGCATTTACGCATCTGAGCTGGCGGTCAGGAATTATACAGGTCCATCCATGAAGCTGTGGGCATCTCCAAACATCTGTGCAGAACTGCAGACAGCTGTGGGCGACCCCTGACTGCTGTAGGTTGCTTTGCACATCACTGTGAGCTGCAGATGACTGGACCCGGCAAACAATGGACACTCCGCTGGGAAAGGTGGAAGCTGAGCATGTCTGGATACTGCACTGAGAACTGTGGACACTGCTGAGAACTGTGGACAGATTCTGGACAGTGCCCAGGGGTTCTGGGAGCTAAGTCTCTACCCCATTAAGGGGGCAGATTCTCCCCTGCTTTGATCCTGTCCTCAGGTGTGTCTGGGTTTCTCCCATCCCTCAGCCTAGGCTGGCTTTTTTTTTTTACTGCAGGAAGGGTCCTGCTCAGATGAGGCCTTCACCTGCAAACAGAATACTGGTTACAGATCACACCATTTGCAGAAGTGCTAAAGGTCAGACCAGGTTATCTGAATAAGGGTCTGATCTCCTAGCAACCAGCCACTTGTGCAGATGGCTCCACCTGGGGAGCACTGACCACAGACCACGGCTCGCACTGACATTCACCTTCCAGGCAGCGGGTGCGAGGTGGTCAGCTGCAGAGGCCTCTGCTCCCTCTCTTCCAGCCTGTTACCCTCCAACAAGGTTACAGCGACTACTTGGGGCTCTAGCACAGGGCTGGGGCTGGGGGTCCACCCGGTGTGGACAGGTTTGTGTTCCACCCCAGGTGCAGGATTCCTGGGACACAGGCAGGAGGCAGGCAGGGGCATCCCATCTGTGTGCCCCACATCTGTCTCCCCAGCCTCATGCTCAGCTCTGTACCTCAAGCCCAAACTGCTGCCACCCCGTGCTCTGTGCCTCAGTTCCTGCCTTGTCCACAAGGCAGGTAGAGGCCACCTGGTCCCCCAGTCCCTGCCCTCCTGTCCCCAAGGCACGTACAGGCCACATGGTCCCCTAGTCCCCGCCTGTCCTCAAGGAGGGTACAGGCCACCTGGCCCCCCCACCAGTTGCTCCTCGGGCCCCACGAGGGCAGCCAATACTTTTCATTCCCCCCTCAGCCACCTGTGGCTGGGAACTGAGGCTCTCAGAAGGTGCTATGAGCTCCACCTGGTCTGGGGACCAGAAGCCTGGGCCGGCAGCTTCAGGGAGCCCAACAAGAAGTTCTCTGAGCAGGGGTACAGGGACTCTTCCCCTCCACAGAGAGCACAATAAGCACCATGCCAGTCGGTGGTGTGGCCCCACACAAGTGCCCACCCTGCCCATGTCAGCAGGGGCCAAGCCACACCTGATATCCCTGCACCCCTCCAGGGGCACCTGGCCTAGTCTTTGGGGGCCAGGGCCTCACCTCCTCTGCCTGACCTGGGAGGGGAAAGGGGGCCGGCAGAGGAGGTGGGAGAGGGCTCTGCAGGGTTCTGTTTTCTAGGGAGGAGCTTGCAGGGGTGGGGGTGCCCCGTCATCCTCCAATACTTGGGAGCAGCTCCCAGAGTGGGCTGGAAGCAAGTGGGCCTCAGGGAGCAGACACATGAACTTCTATTGCCACGCGTCCAACACCACTGAAAAAGATGCCGTACTGGGCCTTCAGGGTATTCAGGATCATCTTACACTCTTTTTTTTTT